>CM030014.1:24181763-24293704 GCA_017639485.1 Pluvialis apricaria | reverse complement strand
TTTTATTAATGGTCTGAAATAATTACGGAACCTTTTGTGATTCTCAAGTATGTTTCATTTAATTGTGCAATAAACGCCTAATCTCTTCCTCCATCTGAAGCTATTATGGCATTAAAATTAACAATTATGCAGCAATGCGCCCGGGTCCATAGAAATCACTCCAGATAACTAGACATATATAAATCATTCATGAGAACAATTTCTGAAAAGAGACGAAGGGAGAGAAGAAAAAAAAAAATTGTGTTGAGAATGACATTGGGAAGCCAAGGGCCTGGTCTCTAAGAAGATAGCAACACCTTAAAAAATCTTTTTTTCTTCTTCTTTTTCCCCCCTTTTTTGTTATTATTATTTTACTAATTGTGTTCAGTGGCACAGCTCCCCCCCCCCCATTAGCCTGACAGATATTTTCAGAATTAATTAACTGTTAGCTCAGAGGATAAATCGTTCATTATCAATTTTTCCCCCCTTCCTTCTTTCTTTCTTTCCTTTTATAGTTCTTTTTTTCTCTCTCTCTTTTTTTTTTTTTTTTTTCTCTCTCTTTCAGGGCAGCAATTACACTCTCCGCCTTTCACTGGCAGGTCCTGTTCTGTAGGAGGTAATCCAAATGGGGAAAGTGCTTTTTCTTTCAACCCTATTCACTTCTCCTCTTCTTCCTTTTGTGGGATTTAATAACCATGGCTGATAGGCGCGCTGTGGACAGAGAGGTTAAGTTTGTTGTCTCAGCACTTTGCCGACAGAGGATGGCTCAGGCATCCTGCCGCCTCGGCCAGCCCTCTTCTCCGCTCCTCGCACCGCACCGCTCTTTAATTGCCAGTCGTTTAATTGTGATTTGAGCCCCAGGATGGCCCAAGAGTCCTGGTCTGCTCAGGGGCTAACTTGGCCACCCAAGGAATGAGGGCCGGGGTGTCTCCAGCAGGCAGAACATGGGGAGAGAGCCCTGGCGTGTCCACCTCGAGCAGCATCTCCATGCATAGACGGCAGGTCGCGGTATGGGGGAAGATGGCAGCAGCCCACTCCCTATGAGCTGCGGGCCGTTGCCACCTTCTTTCAAATCATTGCCAGAGCAATATTAGGATCACCTCCTGATGCCACAGCATCCTCCATCAGTCTTACCTGAATGGGACACCCAGGTGGTCTCTTTTGCCCTGCTAATGGAGCCATCATATTTGCATTTCCAAGGATCAGAGGGGAGCAAATTGGACCTTCAATATTTATTTTTGTAGGTGATTCATTCAGGGATTTACGTTATTAGAAGTGGAGCAGAGCGTTCAGTGGACTGAGCAGCCGGTTCCCATCCGAGAAAGAGATGTTGAGCCCACCCCTCCGACCCAGGCAGGCGGCGGCTTCATTCAGCCCTCGTGCTGGCGTCCTCTTCCAGGTCTGAGAAGCCCATCCTTGGTAGTGCACTTATCCATCGCGTTCACATGTGGTTTTGTATCACTGGTCTTTGCTCATCCTCCCCCACAGCCTAAACTAAACTAAATTAAACTAAAGGAAGTTACAACAACTAAAAGCTGCTTTCACCCTGGAAAAGACTGCAAATTACTCTTCTGCCACTTCTTTCTCAAATGGTTCTGCAGCAGATCCAGAAGAAGGTCGGATAATCACCCCAGTGACTGAGAGGCATCTTAAATGACAAGAGTAAAAAACCCTGCGTGGGTACCTTCCAAAGAAGAATAGATGAGCAGCTCGGCCAGGTTTAATAGTTCAGTACGGTGGCGGGCCAGGCTCACCCGTGGGGACTGTACCCATCTATTGCCCCCCTGGAAGACTGGCCAGTGATATGGAGTGACGAGCACTGGGCTGAGCAGCGGTCAATGGGAAATCTCCGGCTCATAAAACTGTGTTAGGAGTGGCCTTGAGTCATGCATGATGCGCATGGTCTCCAAGAGCTAGCAGTATTACATCTGTTTGGGTTTTGTCTCTTATTGCATTGTCTTTTGTGGAAATATAGCACATATCATATCAATATAACATCAAACATATATCATTTGATGATGCCCCATGCCTCAGGAAATAGAGATCAAGAATGTGACTTCAGTATGGCACATACATGGTTAAAGCTGATATCCAGATACAGATCTGACCAAAGACTTCAATTAATCACTTCGAATAATAGTAGCATATTAGAAATGAGAGATACCATTTAGAAGAAAATATATAATCAGCGGAGATCAAGAGAGAAACAGACTCTATCAAGCACTACAATGAGCACGGTTCAAAAGATGATTCATAAAATTAAAATCCCAAATTCACCCACTGACCTGCCTCCTTTCAGATCAACGGAGAGAGTCACACATCATCTTTGATACCTTTTCAGTGTAAAGGATCACTTTTCTGATCAGGTCAAAAAGTCCAACCCTACCGGCAGATGATGATTGGGACCTATTTGGCAGAGTCATGAATTCACCCTTTAGAAACTGTCTTTTGCTGTATAACGAATAAGGCTGGACGGGAAAACTCTTTTATATCATGAACTTGAGCAATGGAGTATCAAAAGTCAGTCAGTCACGGCCTTGCTTAGTTGCTGGGTGAGTGTGCCAGGGTACATTCTAGCTGTACAGCCACCCCAGCAGGCTACGTATTAGAGTGGACTAGTCTCCATCTTTGGTCCTCACCAAAGGGTTCGTTTGAGCTCTGACACTCCTCAGGGTCACAAATTCACAAGTGGGTGCACCTCGAAGTTGACATCTGCAGCTGTTCTACCGAACACCTTTATGGTAGGGGGGTTGGAACTTGGTGATCTTCAAGGTCCCTTCCAACCTAAACCATTCTATGATTCTATGGACTCCACCAGTTATTGACAGTGATGGAGGTACCTACCTCATGTAGACACCTAGTTGAATGCTGTCTTGGCTGCATAACTTTGCTCATAAGAGGTACCATCTACGATCAATGTAATGAAATGGGCACTTCCCATCTGTCTAAACAGCATAATGGGATGGGATGGGATGGGCACTTCCCATCTCATAACAGGAGCAGCTTGCAATGACATTTCGTTGGTGGCAGGTTTCTACAGCGATGGCCGCTGGCTTTAAGACCTCGGTGCAGGGAAGTGGGTAGTGCGACGGGCAGAGCTGGTGAAGACCGAGCGGTGTCTGATCAGCTGGCACTGCCATTGTGCCAAGACAGTCTCCCAGTTTATGCCTTATTCTCCTGCCTTAGCATCGTGCGTATGTGTGTGTGTGTGTGTTCGTGTAAGTGCAGGAGAGAGAGAAGATTAAAATGTGTCCTTCCAATTAAGACATTATTTCCACCTCATTTAGATTTTCCTGTTCTTAATGCACTTCATCGTTTCAGTTCATTTTATCCAAGTGTTTTAAAAAGCTCTCCTCTTCTATTTCCCCCGGTGAGGATGATTAAGATAGAACAGGAATGATCTGCATGTTTCCAAACTTTGCTGCCTGTCTGGAATTAAATCACAGCTGCAACGAGGAGAGGAAAGAGAGGAGTGGAGAGCTGTGTGCTCACAGTCAGGCGGAGATGTCACATACCCAGATGCCACAGGCAACAATTTCAGTGAACAGCCCACGTATGGCCTTCAGTAGGTGACCAAATCCCAAAGTGCTTGGGAGTGGGGTTGGCAGACTGTGTCGTGCCCTCACCTTTAATGCTGTTTATCCCCCGCGTTGGCTTCTGCTGGGCTATAGTCACCACAGCTTGTTATGGAGATGCTATGCGCAGTGTAGAAATCAAATCCCTGTCCACGCTGGCAATACCAGTGGAGACCATAACCCAGCCCTGTGGCAGAAACAGGATTCCTTGTCTGCCCTCCTGTTGCCTTTAGAAAAATACACCCCACGTTTCTGCCCCGTGCAGAGTTTTACCCAAACTTAGGACAGTGCTGAGGGGGATGAAGCAGATGAACTGTGTCACTGGTGGAGGGGACAGGTTTCTCCTTCAAACGTGACGGTGGCTTCTGTGGAGACGTTGTGTGATTCATGTTTGAGATGTAAAACAGAGGAGAGGACCACCTGGCCTCCAGGACCAGCCACTCTGCCAGCTCTGAAAACGATGTCCAAGAAGCAAGCACCCACGCTCAGAAATGGAGAAGGAAGCTGCTCACTCATCTCACTGTTGGACAGCAGCTCCCAGCCTAGATTTGCACCAGCGACATGGAGAGGAACACCAGTTTAGCTTAAAACCAACCAGCACCCCGTCCCCCAGTTTTGAACAGAGGCTCCATAAAGCATTACAGCATGAGGGCCATGAAGCAAAGCTCCTGCTGAAATCACCTTGGCTTTTCATGCAGCATTTCTACTTGAAAATCCAAAAGCCACAGGATGCACATTTCCTTGCTGGCTTAAATAATACTGCTGGAATTGGGAAAGCGCATGTTGTAGCAGCGTGGTGCATTGACATTGCTCAATGTTGCGATGGTCAAAAATATCCAATTTTCCTATCGGACAGGCCATCTTACTCAGGCGGATGTAAAAGATGACCCACTGCTCCTCAGCATCCCCCGTTGTGCAGATACACTGTATGCAGTGAGTGAGAATATTGTGTTAGCAAAGCCCATTTCATTTAAATGACTGTTTTCATATCACTGACTGGTATTTATTTACTTCATAGAGCATGTTCGAGGTTGTAATGAAAAACGACCCAACCTCACCACAGAGACTGCCCCACACTTAAGACGATTAAGATAAAGTCCCACATAAGTGGCCCTAATAAAAGGAATTTATCACAAGACATGGAGAGGAAGGTATTTTTATTCACGAGTTGAATAGCACTAAGGGTTGTCATTGCAGATTTTCAGTTCGGGAAATTATCATTCATTCTCCAAATTACTGACTGCACAAAAATTACTAAATGGTGCGTTATCACTCCCTCTCAGCACGAGAATGTCTTTGTTGTATGTTCGATTACAAATGGCTTGCCCCATGATTATCATCAATAAATCACAGGTAAGCATAGCACATGCCATGAGGAGGCTTGGCTGAGAGGCTTCTGGAGCTGGCGTGCAAGGAGAGACAAAAGCACCCTCCAGCGTGGAGCTGTGGTCTTTCAGTTTGGTAATAACTCACCTCGTCGTGTTGTTTATGCACAAGGACAGCCGTGGCCTCGCATGGTCACGGCGAGAATTCATAGACATTGAAAATGCATTTCCCTACCTCTTCATAAATCCATGCAAGGCAGAGACACCTGGGTGTCTTTTTTTTGTTGTTGATGTTGGGGTTTTTTTTGCTTCTGCATCCTGCCAAGAGGAACGTAGACAGAGCTGGCACCAAACAGCAGCCTGTGATAATGAATGAGGAGAAGACAAGTAATATTTCTGCAGCAGGTTTGCTGAACATGATGTCCCCAATACTCAAAGCTATGAGACTAGCCAGGACATTTTTGGGGGTCAGAGCCATCTGCAAGGAGCCTTTGGGCTCTTCCTCCTTCCAAGATGTCTCAGCGATTCCTGTCTGAACTTAGGACACGTCTGCTGGTTTCCTCTGCAGGGTTTTACCTGCATCCTAGTATTCAAATGTGCTTTAGGTGAGCTACAAGGATGCAGCACAACTTGGAGAAGAGCTGTTTATTTTTCTACTGTTGAGTCCACAGAAGGATCTTAGTCAGGTTAGTGACATCCAACAAAGACCAGTTTGCATTTACTCAAGAAGAAAACCAGGTGTATTTTTACTGATAAAATATGAGATCATTCTGTGCATCCTGAAATACACTTGGAGCACCAAAAGACAGTGGATGGGACTTCAGAACTGTCCCAGTAAAAGCAGGATGTGTGGCCACTTTATTGGTGCTCGTTGCTCCTGCCTTAGTGCAAAACCCCTCAACACTACCTGAGGGAAAAAAAAACCTCAAAGTCCTCCATGGGTACGCTCACCTCCTGTGTCAGGAGAGATTCTTGAACTTGTAAGACTGGATTCAATCACAGACCTTGAAGTTGACCTATGTCAAAGCTCATCCTTGCTCCACACTTGAGCCACTCATCTACAAAGTTGTCTCCTACAGCTTTTGTGAGGAGAGAAATCCAGAAGGTGGACAGAAGCTTTTCCGGTAGGGCTGCGCCAGACAGTAGGAAGGAATACACAAGGAGCCGAGGTGATCCCAAAACAGATGGTGATGAGTTGTGCGTTTATTTTTGGAGGCAGGTGTTCAGCCTGGTGAACAGACACTGTTTGCTGGCCAATGAAGCAAAACTGGTTTCGACTGCGGAATCTCCAAAGAATTCCCCCAACAGCACAATGCTGCTTTGCCCCTCCTCCCCGCTGCCCCCCCATCATCTGCCTCTCACCTCCTCTCCTTTCTTTGGTTCGTAAGAAGAAGAAGGGGCTATTTTAAAACCCTCTGGGTGCACGGAGCCCCGCTCCTGGTGCGGGCCAGGGGAAGGAGCGGACATGCTCGTTGCATTGCGGTGTGAAAGGGACGGAGCGCAGAGATTAAGATCTCTATCAGAGCTTGTGGCTCCAGCGATTACAGTGTATTAAGGCTCTGTCAGTGTTGACAAACACTGCCCCAATTAGGAATTAGCTTGGCGTGGCATCTGATAGAGCTGCTTGCCGCTGACCTGCTAAATGGCCTGCCCTTTCCTCCCCCCTACTCAGCTAATGGGGCAGTGGGCAGCAAAGAAAACCGGAGACCTCTTTTCACCATCCCTTCTCCCCCTTTTTCCCCTTAATTGACACATCTCCATGGACAACCCTGGGCCTGATGCTCGAATATTAATGCTAGTTATTGTGCTCCTGCCACATCCAGTCCAGCATCTCCTGGTACCACTGGTGATATTCCAGCTGCGCATGTTTTCTTTCAGGATTGTTGGAGTCATGTTCATCAAATACGTGGCAAAGGAACTATCTTTATTTCTTGAAGGCAATGTCCATTTAATGTAAAGCTTACCCAGACCTCCAAAGACCTTCCAAACCCAGCCTGTCTTCTCAGTGCCTAGCATGATGGGATATAAATACATTGGTCATCTCAACACAGGTGCAACCAGTACAGACTGGTACAAGGGGAGCAGATATTATTACATCTAAGCTTCTCAAGGGGAAAAACAGAAAGACTGGACGTAGCAGCAGTCATGGTAAATTCAGGTCAGAGAAAGGTAGTGGACTGGAGGTGCTTACCCTAGCCTTCTCCAAGGCTTTTTGGCTTTGGAGTGAGGTGCAACTGGACAACAACAAATGGGAGCTGAATTCCTTTGATTTACTTGGGCAGAAGTAGATACTTAAAAGCAAGTGAAATGCAGACAGGCCAGGGGGCTGGCCAGGGTCACAGCAGGTAACTGTTGGGGACTTTTAAGATCATTTGTACAGAAATGGATTGAGCACCTGCATAAGAGCGTTGGAGACTGGAGAGCTGAGATGCCTGTTGCTGGTAAATGTTTTATTTCAACATGGAGGTAATACAGGACAGAGACTATCTTCTACTCTGCTTTGGGGCACAACTAGTACACAAGATGCCTGGTTGAAGGATCTCACTGCTGCTCTTGCACATGTAACGTAGATCGAGGTGCTGGGGAACACCTCTGCCCTTCCTTGGTATTTCTGACACATTGATCAGAGCTGTTTTCTGAGTGACCCCAGAGCAGACACAGCTTCCAGGGATCACTGTGCTGATGTGGGCCTCCCACCAAGCATTCCAAATACACCACCAATATTTTATATTATGCTTGTACTTTTCTATCTCCTTATCCTACCATAACTGTCTCCGCCAGTCTTCTCTTGCAGTTTGCAGCAGCCCATCCTCATCAAATGGCAAGGAAAAGTCAGCGAGGAATTGTTCAAGGACTTATCCCATCCTGAGATGGGCACACAGAGATTCATCCCATGTAACTTGCTTAGGGCAGATGCCTAATTTAGGCAGCAAAATTTAGTCAGATGAATTCTGTTCCCAGGCTAGTTTTCATGACCACTGCCATGAGAAAAGCTCTTGCTATTAGAAAGCATCTGCTGTGTCTTGCTAAGCAACAGGTTGGTGTGAGATGAGAGCGAGTTGGGCTGTGCCCACACGAGGGACTCCCACCATTGGTGACCAAGACCATAGCAATTAAGGCTGGATGAAGTTGGTTTTAGTTGGTTTTCATCGTTTTCGGAGTTAAGCCTTGCTTGAAGCCAGAGTATTGTATAAATCAGGTTCTATCCTGACATCCCGGGCTGTTCTGACAAAGTGATTGAGCTAATGCTGGTACCCTTGATGATGGGCAGCAGCCACAAACCAGGCTTTCCATCTGTACCTTCCTCCCCTTCTTAGCGGAGCAGAAGGGTTTTACATGCGTTTATTGCTCCAGCTCATGCGTTTCCATTAGAGTGAGGAGGACTGGGGGAGGCATGCTGTTTTGGTTCACCTTTCTGCAGCGGTGGAAATTGATAAGGTTCATATGCATACAAAAGGCTGAATGGAGAGGCAGGAGGGTGAACGGGGTCGTACACCCAGATGGATTTTTTAATTCCGGGGGAAAATAACACCACGCTCTCAAGTGATAACCGAGCCTTTCTTCCCAACTCGGACCAAAATATGATTTTTCATCTGCACATTGGAGGAGAGGAAAATTATACAGAATTTCATTCTGCAGAATAATAAAGCTTCATGCTGAATAAAGCTCCCATAAGCCAGTGTAATTACTGAAGGGCAGGAAATACACTTTCAGTTTATATCTAATCACAATGCCATATTGTGTGCTGTGAAAAGGACTTCTGGAGGCCGGAGTGTTGCTGGAATGTGAGCAGGCCCTGAAGACTTTCTTCTTGGCAGGACTTTTTCAGCTGTAAAAAAAGGGAGACAACTAGCTGAAGTCACTTAAGAGGGCACCGCTTGAGAAGGAGTTTGGAAGGCCTTTGTTTTGGGCTTCAGACTCAACCTGGGCAGCTCTTTGACCTCAATTTGGGACCTCGATGCTGTAGCCCAGGGACCCCCCAGCAGGTCCAAAGGAGCATGTGGGCGGTTTGTGGTTGGATGGTGCTGCTCCACCCCAGCTGAACAGAGACCATGAACCATGGCTTGTATATGTAACTAATATCATTATGATAAAAGAAGACGTGATATCACTGTCATTTGGCATTTCTTCCCTCCTGTCCTATCCTCATGACTGATTGCAGGCTCAAAACCCTCTGCGTTGACCAGCCAGAAGTTGCAACACCCTCAAGCTGGCAGAGGTTGTGATAGGGCTGCTCAGGGGCAAGTGCTACTCACCACATTTGGGAAACTGGTTAAAACAAGGAGTTGGCCAAAGCGGTGTAGGAAACACCTGGTAAGGTTTTGAACAGGCTTGGGAGATCCCAAAAGGGATGTGTTTGTTGAGGGGAAAAGCAATGCAAAAGGGCAGCGAGGGCAAAGAGGCAATGCTTTATGTAGTGAGAACTACTAAAGAGGATGACAAAACCCCCTTAGCACAGCTTGAAACATTGCTCCTGTGCCAGTAAATACAGAGTATAAACCTGTTCCCAGTGTGTGTTTTATTCCAAGGCTCTTGCACTAAATCCCCCATGGCACCTTGAGAACGGCGGCTGCAGAGTGTGTGAAGTGCTGTGGGATGGGAGGTCCCCAAAGACTGGGACACCCATGTGGGCTTGGGGGGGGAAGGTCACAGCCCATGACAGGGATGTGTTCATGTGTGTGCACGAATACATGGCAAAATGCTTTGCTACAGCCTGAAAAATATCCTTCATATGCCCTCAACTGGTGTTTTAACCTCACTGGAAAGAGGTAAAAAAGCAATGAAATTATGAAACTACCCGGACAGGTATCTCTTGCAGCCCCTCTGTTTGATGTTCACGTTAAGTTGTTTGAACTAGATGAACACAGCGTGGAGGGGCGAAAGCTCACAGAGGGAAAGCAGCTCTCCTGGCTGGGGAGGTCAGCTCCCACCTCGACCATACTGACTCTGGAAAACACTGATGGAAAGTTGCCCGTCTCCCTGCCGCTGAGAAAAGCTCCATGAGTTAGGAGGTGTCTCTGATCCGCAGGGGGTTTCTGGTACCCCTGCCTCACCTGGTCAGTCTTGTATCCCTGTTTTAGAGGTTGGCTGTTGGCTCCATGCCGTCTCCCATAAGGTTATTCCAGGTTCAGAGGACAACAGTGATACTGCCGCCCATGGCCAACGCACCCAGCTGGGATGCTGCAAATGGAGGTGCATCTCCCTCATTGGAAACAGGCAGAATGGGTTACATTCCAGTTTCCCTGCTTTGATACTACAAATATATTTATAATTTCCAAAATACACTGCTTCATGCTATTTTCATTTGCTCTGGCACCAAGCGTCTTTTAGCCCTTCCATTTGCCCCTAAGAAAAAGCATTCATATTTTTTTCTCACACAGTTCAAGAAGTTATTTGTTAGACAAACCAAGAGCTGTTAAGACTCTTTCTTAACACCACCTCTCTGTTCCCCTGCCCATTATCCAGCTTCTTCCCTGTGGGTTGGACAAACACTTCCATGCAGAGAACTACTCAGGTGAAATCTTACCCATGACATACAAGACACCACTGCAGTGTCACTGGTCTGAACTGGGAATGCTTCACCTGCAAGAGGCTAGGACCCTTGCTTTTTCATAGTACAACTCATCGGTGGCTCATAGACATCCTCTGGTTAACTAATACACTCACATCTTTCTGCTCCTCTCTCGTTTCCAACTGATGAGCTCCCAGTTTAGAGCAGAATTTCTTGTTAATCCCCAAGTGCATGACCTTGCATTTAGTAGTCTTAAATTTCATCCCATTTCCTTTACTCTCGTCTTCAAGATTATGCAGTTCTCCATGTATGGTATTGTGATCCTCCTTTACTTTGCTGACGGCTCCTAAATTTATGAGGACTAGAAAATTGACAGGAAACTTAAGGCCAAGTCTGGCTGCCAGTTCACCTTGGATGGGAAGGGCAGATGGGGGTGAAATCCCTCAGCTATGCACGGGTGATGGTGGATACATGGGTGCAGAGGACAGCAAGCAAACCAGCAAGTGGCTGCCTGGCCCTGTGATCATGCAGTTCATAAAAAAATCACCCAGCATGGGATCTGTCAGAGAGGAAAAAGGCTTGTCTGATCAGTCTTTCTTCAACCAGGAGGCAGTCGAGTTGGTTCGGACACTGGTCATGCACCAGTGGCCTGATAAGAGGCATGGGAGCTGAGGTGGGAGGCTGGCAGACCGCCGAGACGGCTGGCCAGCATCACTGGTCCATCCAGACTGGGACTACACGGCGACTGGATGGCAGAAGCCTGCAGTGATTTCCCACTGATGGCTCCATGGTGCAAAGTAACAGCCCCCTGCCAAAATGATGAATCCTCTGCTTGGAAGAAGACTGCGCCACATTTACTGCTACGCAGTTTCACCAAGTTTCCCATGCCACAGGTCCCCTGATCTACAAAAAGTATGGCTTGATATTTTAATGCACTGATTTACAAAGCCATCCAAAATGCTTTGGCTGCCCTAACTCGCATCCAAAGATAAAAGAAGAGAGTCAGGGCTGGAGTCCAGGAATTTGTCAGAGCCACCGGTGGGGCCCCAATTGTATAAACTTGTCTATCTCTAACCCACCTCCTGCCCGCTTGGCTGTTTAAACCTGGGGTTTGTTTCCTTCTCTGCGTGCGCTCAAAAGATTTGTGCGTCACCACACCTGAAAGAAAGGCTGCTGAAAAGAGAGAGGCATCTCTGCTTCACATGCACAGGCACAATATTTCTGGTTAAATGAGAACTGTGTGGGACATTTCTCTCCAAACTCCTCAGTGATGGGAGACCTCCTAGTCCAAGGACTCACGCGGCTGCATCCCCTCGGAGACCCCATTTGCCTCTGCAAAATCCCCTGTCTGCATGGAGTTAGCCTCTAACCTCTCTCCATTCCAGACCGGAGCGCAACTGTTTTGCACTAAGCAGTGAGCCGAGGGGATTCAGCCCTCCCAATCAGCACAACTAAAGCATGAAATGAGGACACAGAACGAGAGAGCGAGCAGGGGGGACCGCGTGCTGCTTCTCCCGCATCACCCAAAAAAAAAAAAAAAAAAAATTAGAAAAGGGAAGAAAGCAGAGCCTTTGCATTATTATGTCTTCCGTCCGGACCGCAAAGGCTCTATTTTTATATACCTCCCCATCTCCCCCCAGCCCTATCCTCTCCTCCTCCGCCCGCGCAGGCAAAGTTCTTGAATCAGCAGATTCTGAGCTCGGGAGCGGTAAAGAGCTATTGAGGGACGGACTCTGATAGCATTACAACCATACATGGAGCCATTTTCTGTGGCGAATCGCTGAGTTCTACCTGGTTATCTCCTGCCTTGCACATCACTTCCGAATGACATGCTCTCAGTCTGGGCAAAAAATGAGAGTTTTTTTTTTAAGAGCTGGGATTTCAATAATATGTGACGAAAGGATGAGATTACTTTCTGAGGTGGGAGAAGGCAAGAGAGGGGGAGAGAGGGAGAGGAGATGAAGAGCAAGTTCTTGGTCCTTTATGGAGTTTCATAGCAAGGCTTCTTTTGTGGTGGTAAAGGCAGCCCGGTTGCCTTTCGTTGGATGGTTTCTTACCCTTTCCCCAGATGAAGGGGGCTGGGAGAAGTCCATGTAACATATTGCCCTACGGGCGAGTGCTTCTCACGGCCGCGCTGGCTAGCTCAGCTGCTGGGGGCTACCTGCTTTACAAACACCACCAGTCTTGGCTGCCTGTGCACCATCAAGGAGAAGAAATGGGTTATTCTGGTTTGCAATCATCTACACCAACGATGTGTTTGCTTGTGCCGGTGCTGCCAGGATGAATTGCTCTCATAGCTAGTTTCACAGTCTTGGACCGCCTTGGGAACTGTATCCCCTTCCAGTGTCTGGGTTTTACAATCAGTGTGAGGTGCCCAGGAGCCACAAGGTGTATGTGTAATTCATTAAATGCCCTGGCTAATGAAGAGATTGCCTGGCTGTGAATGGCACTGGAAGTAGAAGCTGCAGGAGCAGCTCTAAAGGATGACTGAGCTGCTGTTGCAATTGCAAAGATTAATTTCACCTTGAAGAAGTTACAGCCTGTCTGAGGCTCACCTGGTGGCTTTATTTCCAAGTGCCCAAGGTAGCCAAAAGTCAGTTGGAAAGGGAGGGTGGGTAGGTGGGGGTGTGAACATCAGTGAGAGACTCTCAAGCGGATGCACGGACTGGGTACGTGTTGGTGGTGGGGCCGAGGGTGCAGCAAGGAGAGACTTTTATGGTGTCAAATATTCCCCTGTTCAGCAGAGACGAACTCATTCCAGAGCGATAATCCCTTTTCTGCCTTCAGATAATTCCTGTGCCTATATTCTCTAGCTCGGGTGCTTATCTGCTTCCCTTCCCATCGTTGCTGGATGCATCACCGTGTTTATCTTTCCAGCACCCCTCTGAGACAAGCAGTGCTGTTATCCCCCAGGTACCGCTGGGAAACCCAGAGGGATGGGATGGGAGGCTATGGGACTTCGCCGTGGTCACACACAGAAGTGGCTGCAGAGTGAAAATGACCCTGAGGTACAGACTTGTGTCTTAAACCTTTGTTTCAGCGCTTGGATTGGGGATGAGGAGGAAAAGAAACTCCAGCTCCATAAAAAAGGCAAAGGCAGGTCGTGGGGTCTGTCATGTCCCCAAATGCTCTGCTACGCCCCGGGGAAGTCAGCTCAGACTCAGCAAAACCTGTGGCCCTACGGATGAACTGTAGGCAGGGCCAGAAATGTTTTTGCAGGTGAAGAAGACATGCCTTTGCTGGAACCATTGCGTTGTTTGGCATGTGGGTAGGATTTAGGGTCTTCTATGGGGAGTGCTTGTTTGTGAGGGACATCACTGGGAGGGAGATGCAATTGCTGCCCAGCAGAGATTGGAGAACACTGTTTCCCTGTCCAGGAGCTCTGGTGACCAAGATAAAGTCTTTGTGGTAATGCCCATAGACAGCAGCTTCCGATGGTGAGAAGGTCACTAGGGATGCAGGAGATTCATGGAGCTACGGCAATGTGGAGGGTATCAGCACTGGAGCTAAAGAGCTTTAAGGTGCGTGGATAAACTCGAACACACCGCTTTCTCATTTTGCTGGCTGAGTAGAAGAATACAGGGTTGTAAATCTTCCTCATAGACCCAAAGCTCCATGCCAAACCTGCCATCAGAGCAAAGTTGCGCAGCCTCAGTCTTGCCAAAACGCCGCTCACCCATGGAGCCCACCTGGGCGTGCTCTTTGCTCTCCCGCTCCGTTACCAGACCCAGTGCCCGGGGAGAGCGAACAGCATAGGGGAATGCGAACGCCTCCTCTCCCCAGCGCCAGATGCGATCACCTGCTCGTCACAGCCAGCTGCGGGCTGTCTGTGTCAAGGAACAATCTGACAAAGTGCACCGGATGAAATTTTGCTGGCTTCTGTCTTTAGATAAGGGCGCTATCACTGACTCAACATATTTTATGTATAACACACCCGATGCAAAAAGCATTCAAGCATCAGGCTTGTTTAAATGTATTTGATGGTATCTGGAAAAACCAGTTAACACTTCTCAGCTCGATGCGGGACGCTCTGTATGGCGAATCACTTTAGGAGAGGCCATCACGGCTTGTCCTCCATGCTCAAACCTGCCCGCTGGCCGGGGGCAGAGGGGAGGGAGGAGGACAGCGGCTGGAAATGTCTCCTTCATCAGGTCATGATGAAGTAGCTCTCCAAGGAGCAAGAAGACCTCAGGAGGAGCCGATGGACAGCATCTCTGCGAAGACTCCTTCCATCTCCAGAGCTGTGAGAGTGGGGACATTTGGCCAATGTGCCGGTATTTATCAGTCAGCTCCAAATGTATCTGAAAGTCTTATAGGAACCTGAGACTGCTATGTCTCTTTGTCAACACCAGCACCACGAGCGTTGCTCCTCAGACCTGTTTTCACCAACACACACCTCTGCTTTCCAGGGAGAATGTCCCTGAGTATGATATTGCCATGTTATATGGGGTTGTCGCCTGGGTTTGACCTCATTTTCCCCTGCCCGGGAAGAAAGTGATACTTCAGAGAAACATTTTCCGGAAAATTTAAATGCCATCACTTTTTTTTTCAGAGTTTGGTTTTTTAAAACAAACAAACAAACAAACTGGATTTTATAAGAACACGTGAGATGCAGATAGAGGCAAATCACTCCTAAGGCTGTCTTTCTATTTACAAGATACCTCTTTATCTTGAATTTATGATCCTTTATCCAAGCTCATGTGCTATCTGTAAGAAAATAGACAGTTTTGGTGCGCTACGCTGAAGAAAATATAACACACCTTTACTTTTGAACCAGTAGAGATTTTCTGGGTTAGGGTAGGTATATCTGGGGAGAAGTGAGAAAGAGCCACATTACTCTGTCTGTTATTTCTCATCAGTCCCATCTCCGCTCACCAAACAAATGAGGTGGAGCTGGCACACAAAAATCCTCCATTGCACATACATCAAAACAGGGAACTTTGTGCCCGTACCTACCCTTGCAGAGGCTCATATGTCATCATTAATGATGAGGCGGGGCGATGACAAAATGACGTCAGCTGTGATTTGCTTGGAAGCGCATCGTTACTTTTCCCAGTGGTGAGGAAAAAAGTTGTACAAACAGGTCCTCTGCTCTTTCTGAAGAGGCAAAATCCCAAATACAGAGGACCTAATACTTATTGATCAGTTTATATTTGAGTTCCAGCTAATGCTTCTGGGATATTTAAGGGTGTTGGTACTCCATCAGTTTGAACCGCCTGGAGAGAGGTGATGGTGATTGGTACACGGATGTACGGTCGCAGCAGAGGGTCAGCACCATGTTCTTCTTGTACAGTGCAAAAAAGCAGTGAAAAACTTGCCCGCTTTTCCACTTTTGTCGTCTCTGCTGGGAGGCAGGGGTGGGATTTGAAATAACTTGAGTGGCATCAACTTGCTGGAGTTCAAGGATCCCTGGTGCAGATGTCGCCATTTGGTGAGGCTCTTCTCCCCTTGGAAGTGATGGAGAGGAGCAAATTCCCGACCTCTCTCAGATGCTTGGCCTGGGAGAGGATGAGCCCTCCTCCGCACCTCCTCTTTTTTGGGTTACTGTAAAGCAGGGCCAAGAAGCTCAAAGCCAGAAAAACTCACGCACTGCCTGGTTACCACCTACGGAGAAATCCTGCTGTCCCTTCTCAAGGCTGCTGCTAACTGTGCTGGGAACTGAAACAAAGCATTTCCCTTATCCCAGACCCCTGTTTCTCCATCTGCAAAATTAGGTTTACGATTTGGAAAAAAACCCTTAAAAATCCATAGGTGGGATTCATCAGCCACCTAACAAACAAACAAACAAACAAAAAAATCACAACTGTTTTTCTAAATTACAGCTTAAATGAATTACTATTCCCCGCGGGTACTGAGAGGCAGCACTTTTCTGGTGTTCAGAATTTGGGAGGAAAACTCCAAAGATACCATATTTATTTTATTTTTTTTTTTTTCTATTTAAAACCCGTGCTTTCCCGCGGCAGCCCGTGCTCTGCTCCTTGGTTGGGGTGCAGGAGGAGGAGGAGGAGAAGAAGAGTGTGAGTGCGTGTGTGTGTAGGGTGGCTGGGGCTAGTGGCGAAGGATCCTTTTGTGAAGATCAGCAGTTCTCTGCGCTTTTATCCTGGGCAAAGATTACATTTCACTCCCAGGGGTCTTTGCTTCCTCAGATCCTTTTCAGCCTGAGTCACTGTAGCACTGCAGATAGTTTTGGGTGTCCTTTCATTTTTTTTGACAGTATTAAATATATACCCCAGTGAGCCATAAATCAGTGGTTTATCAGAGAATAAATCATATCTATAATAAGGGACCACTTCTTTTTAATTGGACAGTGCATTAAATTAAACAGATATACTTCCTCAAAGAATACAAAAATGTGTCAGCTAGCCTTCTTTAATGAATTTTAATTTTAAACTACCTTTTCTTGGAGAGAAAAGCTATTCCCCCCCCCCTCTCCAGTAAAATTATATTCTAACTGGAGGATTTGCTGAGTTTTATGGGTTATTGTGTTCGCACCGCTTTATCTTTCGTTCCTACGGTAATGCAGCAGCCTTTCCTCCAGGTTCAAATTGGTTTGTGTTGAGACGAGTCTTTTGGCAAATGAATATTTGTGTGAGTGTGTGAGAAGCCCATGTGTTTGCGTGCGTACGAGAGTACATACGTGCACGTGTGTTCATAGAAAAGGCATGTCCCTGACTCCAGTTACAGGATGCAGCCCACCCTGACTTCATGCTGTGCATGAGAATTGGCTGATACCTTCTGGCTCGGGCACCGATAAGGCTTTTCCCCCAAGAACAGCAACTAAACAGAGCAGAGAGGTAAAACTTGTCTTAGAAATGCTGAGACGAGAAATTACGCAAACGTGGGAGGGCTGTGTCCAAAGCGTTTCTGCAAATAGACCGTGCCAGGTCACAATTCCATTGGCAAAATCTTTCATGCATTTAAAAGTTGGTGGGTAACTGGTCGGGTCAGATTTTATTTGTGAGCGCGTTGCTGTGAAAGAGCCAGCAGCCCTAATCTGCCTGAATCCCAGGGAAAATCTCTGCTCTGGAGGTACTCTCCTAGCTGACTTTTCAATAATTCAGGTAATGGGTAGTGACCGCAGGGAGTAAATTCCTTGGGAAGAGGAGGAGGACTCATTTATTATCTTCTTTTAGGCAAGTACTGACCATCTGATCAGGGAATGAAAAAATGCAATGTGCCAAAGGACCAGCACAAATAACATAATATTGTAAAATAGAGATGACGTGCTTCCTTTCTCATTCTCATTTGGATCATAACCTCTTTAGGGCAGCAAAAACTGACCGAGAGTTGGAATTCTGCTCATTTCGGAAATCCTAAAGTTTTTGACATTTTTCTTTCCGGCGGAGCTGGTGCTTTGCCACAGACCAGGAAGAGCTGAAAAATTCTGATCTGAAGGGTCGTGCTTTGCAGATGACTTTCGTGTCACCCGAGGTTAGGCGTCACATCTGGGCAAGTTGGCTGGGAGCATTTGCAGCTGATGGAAGAAGAGAAGCCCTTACGGAGGCGATGGATCCCGTTGCAGGAGAGGTGTGCGAGGGCTGCCATTCATGTGCCGCTCCCTTCGTGGGGCCAGGGCCGTGGGACCTCCTACCCCACACTGCTTTGATGCAGATAGGGATGAAGTCCTGATGCCTCATGGGGGTTGCAAGACTGGCTAAGAGGTTGGTGAGCAGGGAAGAGCAGGGTTACAAATAGCAGGTCTTCCATAAGGTAGCTAAGACAAAATTAGCTGGCTTCCAAAAACACCAACCCAACAAATCAATCAAAAAACCCCAAACTTTTTCAGTAACTGATTTTTCTATTAAAAAAATGGCCCTGAGATCCACCCCAGGAGGCGGGTGCAGGGCAGAATGGGAAGGAGGCATGTGACTGCATTCCCCACCCTGGGATGTCCCCATCCCTCTCGTGGTGAAGGTGGCCGGCCAGCCGGGAGCCAGCCCGACCACCTCCATGGTCACCTTTGCCCCATGCTCAGCACTAGCATTTTGTGAAGGCAGCCAACATTTTCAGGTCTGTTTGCTGCTGTGTGATGGGTATCAACTTCTGGTCCCTTTGGCCGCCCACCCTCAACTCCACCAGCATCTTGCAACATCATGGCCCCACTGTTTCTCGCTCTCATAAAATAAACAGGCTCTGCAATCATTTTCTTCGCAACGTGCTGTTAGTAAAATCCTTATGAATTTGAATCTCTTTTATTATTTTCAGCCCTGTGCTTATATTTCCTACCAACACCTTGGGTACGATTTCCCTCCCCTGAGTGCCCAGCTGGGTCACTGTAGGTAATAACTGGTTATTAGCTCTGGGCAGAGGCAGCATGCATTTCCAGCCAGGCACGAGAAGATATTACAGACAGAAATATAACATTATTTCAAACTTCTTGTCCTTGGTGGGTTTAGAGTAGGTATCATTTTCTTTTTTTTTTTTTTGTTTTGCTGGCTGAATTTCTAAGAAACTAAAGGCTTAGAAACGCACAGAAGATTCTTTATCCTTGTCATCTTAATTCATATCTGCTCTAGTATGACTGTTTCTTGGTGCCATCATTTGTCTTGAAACACTTTGAAACCGTAGTGCTTTTTTTTTTCCTCGCTTTTGCTTTTCTGTTAAATTCTGAAGTAGTTGAATGAAGACACTCACCCAGATCTGTATATTTCTTATACAAGTTACTAATTGTTCTGCAATTTAAAAAGTAAAATAAGACTGCATGGTCATCATCGTATATAGTACATTAAGCCTTGAAGCTTAATATCGTATATAATGCATGTTTCTTCCTGCATAATGAGATTGGGAAATCTAGAAGACAGCTTTTTTTTTTCCACAGAAAGCTTCCAAAATTAAAAAAAAAAAAAAATCCCCAGTGAAGTGTTTGGGGAAATGCTTTGCTTAAATGCCTGATTGGTCAGCTGAAATTAAAGCTTTACAAGGTATCTTCTCAAAAGAGGACCCTGCCATCTCCTCCCACGTTGCTACCACTGCTGTCTATCACGGCTGCCAGGACGTACCGAGGTCCTTGACATCTCCTTCTTGCTAGCAGGGCTGCAGCTTGTGCAGCGACCGAATGCGCCTCTAAAACAAACCAGGAGGAAGAAGAGGACTCTCCACGGGTGAGATTTGGTCACCCTGCCTGGCATCATGGGTGGAGAAAAATCAAGCTCAGAAAAACAGGCTGTGCCTGCCTTCAGGTCAAGCTTCAATTTTGGGTGTGTGCCGATCCCCTACACACCCACCCGGCTGCGATAGGATGGGGTCCTGCCTGCACTGGGAAAATACTGACCAAATTTAGATGCTGTCTTAACACAAGGACAATAAAAACAATATAACACAAGAGCGGTAGGCAAGGAGTGGTATGCCATCTAGTGTGCACTGTTCAGTTAATAAAACGGTTATTTACTGCTCAGTTGACAACATTACGTCCTGCTCTGTGCAGTTTATCAATGCAGCCTTCGGTTTTTGCACAGTACTTAATGCCTAAACACCTTCTCAAGGCTGGGCACACCCTATGCCAGGCGAGATGTCTGTTTTGAATCCAGAGGCTTGGCTCAGGGGCACGTGGGCTGCAAGGAGGGACTGTGCAGGCTGGTGTCAGCGGAGGGTTTTGCTCCTCCGTCCTCAGCAAGCAGCTGAACGCACCCACAACAGAGAAATCAAGGCAAACCGATGCAGAATATTTGTTTTCCTCTGTCTTTGCCATGGAAAGATCCACCATGAGTATTCCTCTCCTCCAGGTCATGCTCAGCCCTGTCCTGATCTAACCCCAGCCTTGCTCCAGCATCATCACCGGGTCCTACAGGGAAGGTGCCCATTGGGTGCAAGACCTTTGGGCACAGGGACGACCGGAGTCCTCGGGGGTCCGGGTGCACATGGGGTCCACTCCATCTCACACCAACTTCCACCAGGATGATGAGGCCACCCTCACTTGGGAGCAGAGAGGGGATGGGGGACACCCCAAAGCCCTCAGGAAGGAGAGCACCCCCTTTGCTGGTTTTGGGTGTCGTGTCCAACCTGCCAGCGGGAATGAGGGAGGGAGACCACCTCCCGAGGAAGGCGGGGAGGGAAAGTTGGGAAGTGAGAGCCCACCCTGGCACGTGGCCAGGACCGGCCTTCTGGTGTGATGTGCTCTTGGATTTTATTTAAATCAGTAAGACGAGAGGACAGTTCAGAGCACTGGATTAATTCCACTTTCTCCCTCTCGCTCTCTCTTTTTTTATTAGGAAAATAAAAGAGACTTTGAAATATTAAGAGAGAGTGGGATTAGAGCCCTCTCCTGCTACCCCAGTCTTTCCTCCCCTATTAATTTCCACTTGATTAGAATTCTTTTTGAAGTATTTAAATATGGACAATAGGAAAAAGGGAGGGTGAAGTTATTGAATATCAGTTAAACTGTATTAATATAAGCTCAGTTCCAGCTTTTATATAGATACTTCATATATATGTATAGTTTCCACTAGGAATAAAGTAGATCTATCCCTCCTCCCCTACCTAAAGTAATTATGATTTTAAAAAAAACTATAATGAAACTCTTAAACTTTAATAGCCCATTTATAAATCCCCAGCTTAAAATTTAAATGCTTTAAAAAAAGTTTTAGAACTGTAGAAATTTGATTCTCCCCCCCGCCCCAGCTTTTTCTCTTTTTTTTTTTTTTTTTACATAAGAGACACTTTCATACCATAAAACTTTTGAAGTCTCACAGCATTTTCCGAACAGTCACCCCTGGCCTAGGTGGAAATTGGGGTGCTACGGGGCCAGCCAGGAGGATGTGGGGCTTTCCGTGCCAATGTGGGGAGGTGGCGGTGCTCGCCCTGGTGCCAGTGGGGTGATCCTGGTGGCCTCACCTAGGGCTGGAAAACAGCTTCTCACTTTGATGGCCAGCACCCAAATTCTTCACCATCCTACTGGGTGTGATACAGAGGCCTCAAGCTTTTATTTTCGAGTGAAGGGTAAATCTGGGATTGCTGATGGATGGTCTGGGACCCCTGCGATAGACAGCGCTGGGTGTCCATGTCATGGCCATTTTGCACCTCCTGACTCATCACCTGCCAGGAGCCGAGCCGTTCTTTGGGTTTTTATTTCTAAATCGGTACTTTTATAAACCAGATTTAGATATCTCCATCCAGATTCATAAATCCTCTCGGCTAACCTAAGAACTGCAGTTTGATTTACAAACCATGACTTTTCGCATCAGATTTAACTCTCTGACTGACTTCTGAAACATTCGATTGGCTTAGAAGTCAGGAAATAGATTTACAAAGCCTAAAAACAGATTTACAAATCCTAAAACATAATCACAAGTCATGCCAATAAGTTCTAAGAAAAAAAAAAAAAAAAGGTGTTCATTTACAAATCTTTTCTTTGCATTAGGAATACAAGAGACTGATTTATAGCTCAGGACTCTGAGGTCCTGTCACCTTTATGATCGGCTGTATAGATCCAGCTCTTCCATTTGAATGCAAAACTCCGACCTGTAAATCTCCGTCGGCTTTTTTAGCTCTGACTGAGCTGAACCTCTAGCTCAGCTGTAGGATACAGCAGGGGCTGGCATGAGTCCCACCGCTCCCACAAACCCCTGTGCCCAAGAGATGACCACAAGATGACCATCTCTGCCACCCATGAGAACATAGCACCAACCATGCCAGGAGGAGGGACACGATTACCGTGGCTGCAATGGAAATCTTCTTTAAACTTAAGATGCTTAGTGAGAGGAAGGCAGTTACCCAAGGAGGGGATGTATCTAGGAACGTGCATTCCCCTGTCCAACAGGCTGTAGCACGTCCTCAGAAGTGCTGTGATTCACATCCGTCCTCTCCACGCCGCAGCACTCCTCCATCCAACCTCCTGGGACAGGCTTAGCACCAAAGTAATCACAACTCATGGTCTTGTGCTCTTATAAATGCATTGGAAACAGTCCAACTGATATATTTTTGTGAGGCCTCCATTGTGGCCTGATGGGCCCTGCTTGAAGGGGAAAGAAAAGGAATTTCATATCTGCCTGCGGATAATTTGTTATACAGCATTTTGAAAGCGTCCTGTCCTTTCTCTGAGGTGGTGGACCTCTGTACCAGATTCAACAAATAAACACTCTGTAGTTCAGCTGTTTGCCTTGCAAATTGCTGCTAATGACGCAAACTGCCATCTCCCATAGTGTTCTGGGGAGACTTAGAGGAAAAATAACTTGTCCGCAACATCTAATGTTAAAATGTGCAAAAGCACCTTCATGATTCAATGATTTCTCCTTTTTTTTTTTTTTGTACTCCTCCATCTTCCAGATATACATCATAAAGCAACAACTGGCACTAATTCATTTTCCCCTTTGCAATCACCTTTAAAGGAAAACGCAGCAAGGGTTTTCTACCAGGTGTAAACATGAGGAATAAAAGGCCAGATAACAATGAAGATTTCATGGAAACTCACAGATATAGGCATCCAAGTGTAAGGCCTGCAATTAAATGATGCGCAGCAATTCTCAGATGACATTTAGTAAACAGAAGGCTGGAAAATGCAGCCTGAGAGTCAATTTTGGGGCAGGAACATGAGGATCTAGAGGAGGTCAGTGGAGGAGGCACACATCACCAGAAAGCTTGGTCTTGTTTACTCAAAAGAAACAATCAATTCAAGGAATAACACCCCCTCCACACACAACCCCCTCCTTTGTTCTGACGTAGGTCTTCACTGAAGACAGGGTTTAGTCTGTGGGAGCAGATTTTCATCTCTTCTGCCATTTTATGTGATGGTTGGACTATGAGCTGGGGCTACCTTACAGACGCCGGTGCGACTTGGATTGCAAAGCAATGCTAAGATCCTCCTCACCTGCTCTTTGAACAGGACTTTGCATCTTTGGCTCTCATTCCTTTCCTGGCAGAAAACAAATTAAGGCTCCTTTCCCAATTAAGAAACACTTGGCACTCATGGTGCCCTGGCCTAACCTTTGCCTCAATGCAAGGAGAAAGAGTCAGTCCCTTGGAGTCCCGATTCCTTCCTCACACCAAGATGCCCAAGAAAATGCCATTTCCATTTCCCTCCCCTAGAGACAACTTCTGTCTAATGTTATTAGGCTTTCTCCACCCGCCTCTTCCACCACGTGCCCTCAGGAGCTAATAATAATAATATTGCAAACCCTGTAATAAATATTGCTATTGCTGCCTAACAGGCAGTCTAAAAAGGCTGAGGATAAATAAATAATAAAATAAAATAAAAAAAAAATAATTTTCCCATTTATCTGGGAGCATATGTGTGTGCGGGAGAGAGGGAGAGAGAAAAGAGTTAGCTATTAAAGATCCCGCATAGCCAAAGGCAAAGTCTAGCATCGTCTCCTTGCGGAGACCTTTTTTTTAAAAAAAAAGCAGAGATTACTCTGGCGGTTCAAGGTGCTATCGAGCTCTAACCAGGGACAATTACAAGGCTCCAGTTGGAGCGTCTGAGACGATGCTTACGTCTGATAAGGTTGAAGGGGAATAATGGAAGGAGGGAAGTGATAATGGACTGCTGAATGGGTGGGTTGAGGTATCATTGCCATAGAGCCTGGAGACAGAAGCAGCTGCTGATGCAGAGAGGGTGTGTTCCCCCCACACACATTTTGCTTCTGTTTTCCCTGCATAAGAAAAAAAATTCTCTGAACATACACTTCAGAATGATTTTTTTTTCCTCCTCGCTCCAAGCAACACGAGTAATACCACTCACCAACATGTTTTATGCCATAAGAGCATTCATAAAACAGGCTTGCGTGTGTTGCTTCTCTCATCACTCAGTTCAAGAGGTTCAGAGACCATTTTTTCTGTTCTCTGCCCGTCATCACTTTACTGAGGACCAGGCTGGACCCCGTGGCTGCTCTCAAAGCACCCAAGCAATGACCAGCTCAGCACCCTGTGCCGCACAGGGTGAGCTAAGCCAGGGGTCTCCACCCCAGTGTAGATGAGAGAGAGGAGTAACCTCTGCTTTCAGGTCCTGGGGTCTTCCACCTGGCAGTAGCCCTCCATGTTTTTTGGGGGGCTGGGATCCTGAAGGCAGGACATGTGTCCCTGATGGCCTGGGAGCAAAGAAGGCAAGCTGTCTGGCTTGCTCTTCTCCATCATTCACATGGAGAGCAAACAGCCAGCAAACCCAGTCATCACTAAGGGATGGAACTCGCCACTGGGCTGCCTCCCTTGCCCCAAAGAGTGGACCGAACCCTGGCTGAACCCTCCCTTCTACTCCCTTGCTGGCCTGTTTTCACCAGCTTGTGGGCCATGACTTGGTCTTCATGGGACTAGAATTGCTGGCAGACCACAGAGAGCATTGATGAAGCTTTCATTATATTTTTTTGCTGAGACTTCTTTTTCTGGGCCAGGTTCTAGCTGACAATGTTTAAAAGTAAATAAATATTATATATCGATAGTATTTATAAATAAAGAAATATTATTATAAATATATATTACATATCCAATAAACGAACAAAGTCTATTGTTTTTCTTCTTTGATTATGAGACTCTTCTTTGATTATGAGACTCTTCTTTTTGGCAGACCCTTTTATGTCTGCCTTTCCTTTTTGGAAGTATAAAATTAGATCAGGATTTGATTTTCCTTCTTTTATCAAGGCAAGACAGAGTTGTCTCCATCTTGTCCTCTGTTCCACTGAAGGCCAGCAAGTACCATCCAAAATCCCTCCTTGGGAAAGAGGGATTTTTGAAGAAAAAAACAAATGAAATCTTTCTTACATTGGAGGTCCAAAACCCCCTCCGGTGTACACAAATATGGAGGTCCCTGTGTAAAGAGAACACACACACAATGCATTTTTGCTTGGCCCAAGAAAAGATGCTTGCAGTTTCCTCAGAGTCGGACAAATCCTGGCCAGTGGATGGAAGATCTCCAGACAGCCTCCAAGGGAGCCTTTTGAGAGGTGGAGAGTGAATCACAAAAACGCAGTCATTTGCAGCTGTGTCTTGACCAAAACTTGCAGAGAGGTGGTGCCAGACACATATCAAACCCCCAAACCATGTCCTTTGCTTAAAAGAAATCACAGAACCTCCTTTGGGGTGGGATGTCTCTCACCTGCCTTTGAATACTGACAGCATCGATAGCTCATCTGGGGGGGTCCAGGGAGACAAACATGCCTTCATGGAGTACAATTAATCCACCCTCTTCTGAAGGTCAGCCTTGAGATGGGTGGACTGCAGTCAAGAGATGTCCACTTCTCTCTGAAGACTCTAACATGAGCCTAAACAAGGAGTTCAGGTGCAAACAAGTACTCTGTTCACCTCTAAAGAAAATGAGAGAACCCCACCTTTGAATATAATTCACTTGCCTCCTAGGTTTTAAAACAGTGGAGATCTGGGTTTTCAAGCAAGTCTCCGTCAGATGGTGTTGAGTCTGGTGTATTCACATGACTCTAGGATCTGGGGCTTTAAGGGAGATAGGACAAGTTGTGAGAAGAACAAAAGACAATAACAGTATGAACTTCACAACCCCACTCGTGTCTGTGTCATGCAAGACCCCTCTCTCTTTTGTCCCTTGTGCTCTGATCATACCTCATGGGCTGACAGCGATTCGTCAAGTCAGAGGATTGCTCACCCTTGTGGGTCTTCAGCTCCCTTCTCTCCAAACACCTGGGACTGTGGGCATCAGAGGGGACAATTCCTGGGGTTAATGGACCAGGGGTACCTGCAGCAGACTCTCAGGAGTCCCCAAGACATACCCAGAGGAACAGGGCGTGTTTCTGCGTGCAAAGCCACCACCACTCCTGCTCCCTGCTTGGTTCCCTTCCCCAGCTTTTGGTGGGACATGGACGGCACTGAGAGATGGGTCTGGTGGCTGGGGCCAGAAGCAGGATAGAGTGGGGGAGAACTGGAAAGAAGACATGAATGTGAAATGTACCCCAAGAAGACAGCACATCCTTACACGGAGGGCACATCGAAAGGACAATGTGCTGAGGCACGTACATTTCCATTTCTTCATTAAAACAAACAGAAGAAAAAGTAGAAAATGCTGGTGTCATCCGCAATGACTGAAAATTGTTGTTTCCTTCCTCGCTACTTCAATTGACTCTTCCTCCATGCCAAGTTCCCCACCTTGAGCCCTTGGATCAGCTGGGAGCACAGAACTCAGTGACTGAAAGAGCCATGAATTTCTGTATGAGCTTCACACCAGCCTTCCCCCTCTTCTCCAGCACACGCCTTTTCAGAGAAACGGGCTGGAGAAAAGAGCAGGTAATAGATGGGGAAATGCCTTTCTGCTCTCTGCCATTGTAATGGACTAAAATAAAGGAGCTGCTGTGTGATGTCAGGAGAAAGAAGATGATATCTGTCCAGGTTATACCCTGGATGCTAAATCCAAACGCATTTCAACCAAGATCAGTTGCTTAAAAAAAAAAAAAGAAAAAAAAAAAAAGAAAAAAAAAAAGTTGATTTTCTTTCCAGCTCTTGGAAGTGAATCTATTTGGTGTCAGGCTGAAAGAAGACAGCGTGTAAGTAACTGAGAAAGTGTTTACTCAGTGAATTAGTTCAGCTTTCATTGTGCACAGAGGATTATGGCCTCAGCAGTGGATGAGCTCCATTTCAGGCTGGAGTGGCTCACTTAGCTACCTCCAGGGCAGGACTAATTATCATAGGACTTAGGCCATTAAAGGGCTTTAACTACCAGTGCTCTCTCCCAGGTCTGGATTAACTGTTTGCCTAGAGCAAACCGCCTAGATAACCATTCAGCCTAATGGTCTGCTTTGATTTCTCTGCCCCCGCTGCCCACCCCTTTCGCCTTTAAAATTTCCATTATTGGCAGATCTGGAACAATAGCTGGGAATATTAATACCGGTGCTGCAAAATGTCAAAGGGGTTTTGTTACGGATTTATTTTTTTTTCCTTTTTTCCTTTTTTTACTTTACCATTGCTAAGACAATTTTAGGAAGTACTATCTTGCATGGCAGAGAGCCCTTACCTGACTCAGGTGGATTAAGAGGCATGCTCAAAAGGCATGACCCCCCAAGGGAAAACACCCAAATGCCCACGGATCCCAGCTCTGTCTTACTCTGTTGTCTACACGACAATAATTGTGGCAGAAGGTACTCAGCACAGAAATAGCAAAAGACTATTATGCCCCGAGGCACTAAATAGCTGAGATGAGAGCAGAGTTATTACCCTACTTCACAGAGGAAGAGCCGGGGTACAGAAGGTTTAAATGGTTTGCCCAAGGTAACGGATAGAGAATGTGGCAGCGGCTGGTCTGCTCCTTATCATTAAAAAAAATAGGTTTGAGAAATTATCTAGTGATCCTTCTTTACCACCAGTTGTTTTGGGTTTGGTTTTTTTTTTTCTCAGCTCTTCTAGTAGTATGTCTGCACATCTGGGCAGTTTTCATGCTGGAAGGGGGTGACTGAAGGAGGTAAAACTCAAGTCTATAAAATCAGATGTGGCTGGGAGAGACAGCCCCTTCCAGTACAAGACTTGAGGAGGGCACCAAAGGAATCTAGCAGGTGGCACACAGGAGACAAAGTAAGTGGTTCTTCACACCACAGATCTCGACAGCACCTTCTTTGCGCTGAAAGCACGTGGGTTCAGAGTTGTGGAGGAAAAAAATCCCTTTTAAAACAGCTTGTACAGAACGGTAGGGTAGATGGACTTCTGGTCTGCTCCTCTTGTTTACACTCGTAACCATAAGGCTGCAGAGGTGCTGTCCTTCATGCTGACCAACACTGTCTTCTACTCTGCCGTGTGTGTCCCCTCAGTACAATACTTAGGGCACCAGGGAGACGAGTCCAAAGGAGTTCTTGGCAACATGTGAAGGTGGAAATATTGGCAGTGAACTCATATATCTTCATCCCTGGAGCAACTTCCTTAAGGCAATTTTTCCTCTCCACCTTCCAGTTTTACATGGTGAGCGGGATACCGTTTAATGCCAGTCCCTACGTTGAGTGTGCTTGGCCCAATATGGAAACCATTTAGAGGCACAGGTGGTCTTATTCATGTGAGTCACTCAGGTGTTTTGGAAAGAGTATTTGTCCAGTCAAAGCACATAAAGTCCATGACAGCACAGATTAAAAGCTGGAATGTACATTTGTACTCCTCCATGTACTTATGTTCTTCAGAAGTACATAAATAAAATAGACATTCGTGCAAAACAATATCTAAAAATCAGTATGATTCTTGTGGCACTTCTCTTCTTGTTGTTTCCAAATTGCCAGAGTGCAGCTCAGAAACAAGCTGTGTACACCGTGGAAGACAGTCCTGACCCAACCAGACAATGGTTTTAGATGGGTGGTGGATGTTCAGCTCCATATGTCCATAGCCTTCTCAAACTCGGGAAGGTTACATGTGCGTAAGGTTAAACACATGCTCAAAAAGCTGAGATAGATGTAAAACAAAGCCCTGGAAAGGATGCTCAGGTCAGCAACGGGGCACAGCCTGCATAGATTAAACCAGCTGAGATTATCTGAGTAAAGTCAAGTGCCTGCAGCCAGGTCTTGCTGGTGACATGGCCCTGAACCCTACCAAAGCCTGGGGACAGGCTCTGGTATACGCCTGGCCTGGAGCCTGCTCCTTCCTTCCTGGCATGCTGGCAGCAGGCAGCATTTGACAGCAGTGCCTGTCCAGCAAAGGGTGTTTCTTCCTCCTTTGACGCTTTCCCCCATCGCTTTGTTCACAGCCTTTCTTGGCTAACTAGATTCTGCATTTTATAGCCCAGCCGACAGCTTTCACAGCGTTTTTCAGAGCTCTGAAGTCTCTTGCAGATGGTTGAAACATGCCAAAATTGTGTTCTGCTGCTTCGTCTATATGGAAATTGTCTAATTTCTGCCTTCCTCTGATCTCTTACTCTGAGGATAATGGGGTTTAGTACTGTCCCTTCTTGCCCCTGCTGCAGGTGTGAACCGGAATACAAGACAAACTGCTTGCTGGAGTGCAAGTTATTTGTTGTTTGCAGATGAATGGAGCTGGCTTTCATTTCCTGTGATTCTGAGTATTAAATTCCTTTCCCTCGTCGTTTACCCATTGCTTGACATCTTCTGCTTTCAACTCATTCATTCCTCATCACATCTGAAAGCCATCACATTGAAGCCCATCAAGAAAAACATAACTGAGGCAACTCACTAAGAAAAAAAGCAGCAGGTAATTGTGAAACAGCAAGCAGGTACCTCTGAAGAAGAGGCATTTCTCAGAGGAAAAGCAGACCATCTGAGGATTTCCTCTCTCAGTACCAAGGACGCTCCAAGCCTGGCTGAAACATCTGCCTATGAAATCTATCAAGCAAGCCTCCAAAATAAAAATCAGAACTGGAATAATGTAGGAGCAAGCGAATCTGCTCCTTCCTCACTGAGAGAGCTGAAGACTGCGCACTTTCAGAGGCAGCGACTCTTACTGTCTGCTTGCTCAGCACAGCAAGACCCTGACCCGCTTTGTAGCAGACAGGGATAACCATGGTGAGACAAGAACCCCAGAGCTAAGGCCAGGCAGAAAAACACATTCTGGTGCCTCCTTCTCTTATTTATCAAATGCAGGTTCCCCACCTTCCAGTGAAACTGCAATTAACTTGTAAATGTATGCTGCAAAATTAATTTTCCACCAGCTGCGGTTCTGTAGCTAAGAGGAAATAAGTCAATGAAACACCAACGTGAGCTCTGATATGGCCCTCACGACAAGCTCTGCCCTGACAGAAAAAAACCCTGTGAAACTAATGAGCCCAGCCCAGCTTACACAGAGAGAACCCGAGGACTAAAGGAATTGCAAGCCCACTTGGAGATACTCCATCCAAAACACTCCTGCCTCTAACACGGACAACAGGGATAGGAAACACCAGTCTGAACTCTACAGCCAGGTCAGCCATTGAGTTGGAACTAAAACAGTATCAGAAAACTCAGGTGGGGGTCCATGTTCTGAGAAGATGGTCCTCATTTTGGAGATACAACCAGCTTTCCGTAGTTGGGTGCACTTGATGCTCACCTCCGAGCCTGCGCTATGTCTCTTCATCCCACGTTTGCAGACCAGAGAGATAGTCTTGACAAGGGTCCCACTTACCTTGAAGACAAAAGTATATGCCTACAGCTTGGTAAAAGAAGGTGTACCAAACAGTTTGAGTAGGCTGTAGATTGGGACAGATCTGGCTTTTTTTCTCACTGGTATTTCTCACTTTTCAGCAGGATGCCCCATCTTTTTGCTACGATCCAGGTCTGTCCTTGTCATATGAGCTGGGGTGATGGCTGGAGCTACCGTGGCCCACTCTGAACCACTGTGACATCCCAATCACATGCCAGGCCCAGATGGCTGTCATGGTGTATCCTTAGCCCAGACCCAGATTTTATTCCCCCAATGTCTTCCACTCTTGGTCACCACAAGGACATGCATTGTTTCCATCTATTCAGCAGGACTTTCATATTGCAGCTCAAGAATATTCCTAAATTAAAGGTGTTCTTGCGTATCTGCTCTGGGATCCATCGGATCCCTAATACATCCCAGTGCTGCAGTCAACAGACTAGACAAAGTGGATAATGGTTCTGATGATTGACTGGGACAGTGAGGTGTTTGTGGTTTTATACACGCTCCTCTACGGCAGAAGATAACAAGTTTGCCACCACGTACGGTGAACAGGCGCAGTTCTTGACGGCAAGTGAGAAAAGTTCACGCTGCAGATGCAGAAGACTTTAGTCATGGTGAAAAGTGGCTGAATACATAATCCGCTCGGAGATGGGTCTTTTTCTGAAGGCTGGCTGTACAGAAGACAGCTGTGCTGAGAAACAGAGCAAAGACACTTGAAACAAAGAGCAACATTAGCTGGGAAATGAAAAAAGCTGCTCTAGAAAAAATGAAATAACCCAATCCCCCATGCACACAATAGCATGTTATGGGAGAACAGCTAATCTCGTAGCATAGGCACAGAACTCAGCGCTGGGAGGAGATAACAAAGATCAGGGGCTCTTGTGTTACGGGTCAGCTGCTGGCCCCCAGCTTTACGTCTTCTCAGAAGACACAACAGGCACTGTCACACAATGTCACTATGCCTGCGAGAGATAAGCTCCTGGACGAAAAACAGCTGGCTGAAGCTCAAGCCAGGCAAGATGGAAATGATGCTTCTAGGGAAAAAAAAGAAGCAATTCAGGCATTTTCTAAGACAATGCTGATGCTCTTCCTCCTCGCACAGATAGAGGAATACCAGTGGACCAAGACTGCTCCTACTCCTTAAGGCTCAGCCTATGCTAGGCACAAGGAGCCTCTGGGCACTTGGGTCATTCTCCTGCTTTCCCCTTTCTTGCTGTGAATGCTAGAGAGGCACAGGACTTCACCAAGCTAGGTCTGAAACGCCTCTTCTCCAAGATAAGACTGGTGTCACTAGGTCAAGGTGAGTTGCAAAGAACAGAAGACACCAATGAATTGGAGCATATTTTCTCTCCTTACCCAGTCACGAAACTGCTTTGGGGGTACAGCATTTTCTATACATATAGAAGGGCCAAGGAGGGATGAGGGTGATGGGTGGACTAGCGGAATGTTTGGAAATTCAAGGAAGGAGATGTTCGTTTTGATCCAAGAGCTGTTAAATTCTTATGACCATTAGCAACACGGGAGGGAGTTATTTCCCACGTGGAAGAATTAAACGAATTGTGTCTTCCTCTGGGGTTAAACCCTTCCATCCCTTCCATAATGATCACAGGTCCCCAAATAACTTTACACTCTACTCCCCAGTTGTCTTCTACCTGCTTCACACGCTTCCTTTGGAAATCAAGTAAAAGTGAAGCAGCACAAGCTGACTATCAGATAATCTACTTGCCAAGGTGATGCATAGCTGGATAAATAGTGAAGCCATCTCTTGAGTTAACTCTTGCATCTAGAAGTAATTTAGCTGACCTGTCACCCATTGAGTAAAGCAGTCACCTGGAACCCAGCAATTCCTTCTGTGTGGCATGGATTAGTCAATTGAACTTGAATTTCCTCCTTCCTACATGGTTGCCTCTTCCTTCTTACGTGTGCCTTTTGTAAGACATGTAGGTTCTCTTCTGATGAAGAATTTGCAAGGTCTCTGTCTCATGGCAATGTGGAATAAAGACCAAAGCCACAGAATTCCTCATGACACAGAATTCATGTTTTCTATCCAGTTTGCACAGAGTAAAGGGCAAGAAGTTTCCTCATTGGCAGCTCCACAATACCTGCCTCCAAGGACACTTTCCTCCTAATCCCCAGTAACAGGAAGATTTTTGTGCCCTGAAGCGTGAAGGTTTATGTCTCTCCCACAGCACTGGATGTTTTGTTTAAAATTCAGGGCATTATAACTTCTAAAATAGCATCTGCATTCCCTTCCTGTGAATGCTTTAGCAGCTGAGATCTGCTGACTCGGGTCTTTCAGCTGTAAGGCTTTTCACAACGGTGCAAGGAAGTACACCGGGGTGGCAGAGCTCAGAGGGTGGCAGCGGGAGTGCTTGTGCCTCCTTTCAGCAGGAGCGGGGAGGAGAAGGAGGCTGAGTGACTGGGTGACTCCATCACCTGGATTGTCAGCCATTCCCATCCTTTCTCCAGGACATGTCGTGTTCACACAAGGAAGCCCTCAGACCTGCTCACGGTGTTCTCATCAACAGACCTGACGGCTGAGCATCTGCTTATTCATTGTGTTCAATGAATAACCTTTCTATTTAATATCGGCTCTCCTGATGTGTGTATGCCTCTAACAGGCTTAGAGGATGTCATAACCAGTCTTGGTGGGACTCGAGAAAAGCAGTTTGACCCCATGTTCCTTGGCAAGACCGCCGGTTGAATGTCCCTCCCTCCCTGGCTGGATGTGAGCCACATTGTGGGAAAGGCACCAGCAAATATTGGCCAGGAGGGGACCTGCACTCTGAAGGGACAACCACTGCGTGGTGGCCTGCTCCAGACTCTTGGAAAGCACATCTAGCACTTGTGATTTCCTACACATTTCCTTCTGCTGATCATCAAAGTTCCCAGAGTCTTCTTATGCCTGTCCCTGAGTCGATGCTCCTTGCAATCGCCATGTCCTTCCATGGAGTCAGCGGCCGGTGGATATGGGACACCGTTTCCAAAAGCTGCGCTGCTAACTGCTCTGCCTGTTAAAGTTTGGCATCTAGCTCGCACGAACCTCTCCCTCCTGTTCTGCCGCGCGCATTCTACTTCTTGGTAGTGCACAAAGAAAATTCAGGCGTTTTACAGAAAAATAAATGTGCTCTCATGGATATGTATAAAATTGCCCAAGTCTGTGCGGGGAAACTGTGTGTTTTCTCCTCTTTGGACTTGCTCCTTCCACCTCCTAACACCTGGAACAAATGTCTCCTTTGGACCGTGATGGGGTAACTTGGAGAGGTCGGCAGAATTGCTGCAGACGGACCCTGGACCGGTTTTATTTTTCTATTGAACCTTGATGGAAACGCATGCACAGCAAGTCAGGGCCTGTCCCTTTTCCTTTCTCCTTTCTCTCTCTCTCTTTTTTTTTTTTTTTTTTTATTTCTTCCAGGAGTGCTGATGATAAGAAAAGCAATGTCTAAATCTTCTTAATGGTGTTTATGCAAGCAGTTTTGCTTAGCTGCAGTCTCTGCCACCCCCTCCCCCGTCCACCCTCCCCTCCCATCTTCCTGCTAATATCGCTGCTTCATTCCTTTCCCTGTTGGCTATTACTATGGACTACAGCGAATCTAAAACTAAATAATCCCCTTAGTGTCAAGTTTTCTGGGCTGAGCAAATAAATCTAACCAAATGCATTATCTAGGTAGAGGAGGCTGTTGTAAGGGGGGAAAAAGATAAAAGCTATTTTACTTTAAGGCAAAGAGTAAAACCATCATTTTTCATTCGCATTGTACTTTTAAAGTTTTTTTTTTAATTTTACTTTAACTTTACTGTTCAATCCTTTTCTCTTTCCATTGTAATTAAAAGAGGAAAAAAAAAAAAACCACAACAAAACAAACCACACAGCAAAGCTTCTGATTTCAAGCATTAAAGAGAGGAAGAAAGACCCCAGATAAGGTGCCATTCAAATCCCACTCTCAGACGGGTAATTCTGATCAGGCAGTAAAGCGGTCTAAATAAATAAACCTTCCCCACTTCCCCTTTCCTGGGGGAGGGGGGGCAAAGGATACTAGAAAACTCATTTAGGGCAGGAAGAGCACATGGAAGATCTGCATGTTGCAGGATGAGGCGGAGAGGTCCGCGGGGGTTTTGCCCTGCCTCAAGTTGGCGAGTTGGTGGCTCACAGGGACGGGACCATATCTCTCTGTGGGTGTGGTGGCCAAGTTTCATTTTCGGCATGGTTCAGCCTGGGTTTGGAGGCAGGGCTCTAACCCAAACCTGGGGACAAAGTGCTTCCAACCTGGAGAACTGTGCTCAACTCCCGTTTTCATCTGATGGGTCTTCGAAAGCGCAAGCAAAGCCACTCGGCTATTAGCCAGCTATTCTCTTCTGCAAATCCAGGGCCAGCATCAGCCGGTGGAGCTTCACTGGATTTGCACCAGCCAAAAATCTGGCTGACGTTGTCCCCATAGCTGCTGGCATTCGCACGTGAAGCAGGTTTGCTCAGCTCTGCCTTTCTCACCAGCCTTCTCTGGTTTCCTGATGTCTATACTGCATGTGGTCTGGGGAAAGGATGCAGGCATCCTCCACCCCGACAGTCCCTCTGGACACCAGCCTCTGGAATTGTTCGCATGCATAAACAGCCTAAACAACTCAATACCGGCACCGTTTATCTGAATTCATCCTCACCCATACTGGTTCTTTTCAAATGCAGACCAGATTAAGAAGGTGCCTGGCGTGGCTTTTGCAAAATCAGAACCTGACTCACGCGTTTGTGTAAAATAAAAGCTCTCGCATTTTGGCGTACGTAAGTGAAAAACCAAACGGGTTGCTGATTTTGGATCCGCAGTCTTGGGGAAAAGCAGAAAGATTTTGAACTGTTGGAGGTGGATGCACTAACGGTGTGAGGTGCTGCTCCTTTCACATACCTCCCCCCGGCCAAAGTCTGCCCTCTCCCAGTCCAGTGCTTTTTTCCCACTTGAACTTCAGTTTTAGAATAATTAACTCAGTGGCTTTTTCCTCTGCATTTGGGTTAATCCCTTTGTATAGGTTTTGGGTACCCCATCTCTGTAGCCAGCCTGCCAAGGCTCTTAAGATCCATTAATCTTTAAATTTCTCCTGGTTTAGATGGGCAGATATTACTGTTGGAAACTGATCCTTTGCCTCTTTCCTTTCCATTTTTTTTTGATTAAACAATCCTTATAATTTTTTAGACCCCTCCAGTTTAGAGATAAAACCCCAGGAAGAAGAATGCAGCGTTTGTTCTATCAGTTCTTTTTATAGATCTTCTCAAAAGAAATAAAATCTCAGGCACTGTTCACATTGAAAAGACCAGTAAAGACCACTCCACGGCATTTGGGGGATCAGGATCTGCAGTAGACGTCACAAGTAACCACAGACCAGCTCTTGACCTGCTGTTGGTCTGCATAGCAAGGACACCAGCTGAGGACCAGGCTCAATCAATTTGCAATACAATAGTGCAAGCATCTTGCTCATTTTATTCTAATGGTCTTTTAAACATCTACACAAAACTGCCTGCTTGGCTATGGATGAACTCCAAAAGTTGAGGAAGAATTGCAATTAAATTATCTGAGAAGATCACGCTGGATTACCCATGTGCCCTAAGATATTCTGCAATTGCTTCCATGGCCTTATGGCGTCACCCAGTACTTCTGTCCCCTGGAAAAACACCACATGCAATTAGAGCCAGGAGCACATCGCAATTAGAGTCATGAGCACATTATTTTCTGTGAAACCTGGCATCGATCTCTGCCAGTATCAACAATCATTTCTGGGACCTAGAGGAATGTCAAGTGTGCTCCAGTAAGTTCCTGCTGATCTGTAAAGTCCTAGTAAGTGTGTGCTGACACACGCTGAGCTTCCTGCATTGCCAGAAGGTACTTCCATATTCAAAACTCTCGTAAAGTGGCCTGCTATGAAAACGGGCTTGTCCACTCCTCATGTTAATGCTTTGCCTGGAGTCTCCTCCTGTATAAATGATTGTATCTCAGGAGCGTCCCTATGAAACAAGCAGTGACTTCCAAGAGAAAGTTTAGGTGGTGGTTTTTACCCACTCCACTTGCAGGTCTATTTTTTCTGTGCAAATAGGCCTGACTGATGTCCATCACCTGTGAGATCTGCCCACTCCTGAAAAGGAGATTTTAACCAAAACTGTTGTCCCCTCCTATTGTCCACAATTGTCCCCCTGCCACTTTGGAGAACCTAGAGCCCCTGCTGCCCATTCTGAAGGCGTAGCACCATGGGCTGCATCCTCATGCAGGACAGGACCAATCTTGCTTTACCTACCGCCTGGACAGCAGTGCCACATAACAGGGCTTCCTAAATACCTTTTGTAACAGTGCTTTCTCCTCCAAGTTCAATGTCTTGGCCTCTGTCACAGTGTTTGGCCACCGCCAGTGTGGGGAGTTTTTTCTTATGCCCAGTTGAATTTCTTGTAAGTTGTGTCTGTCAACTCTTGCCCCTTGGCTGTGACACTTTGGTGACTGGTCCCGTCTGTGTCACAAACCCCCCTTAGGTGGTACAAGACAGTAACTAGATCCACCCCTTCACCTCTTCTTCATATTGAGCAAAACCAGCTCCTAGCCGTTGCTTGAACACCACACCAGGTGCTCCAAAGCCCTCCTGGTGGCTCCTTGCCAGGCCCTCCCTAGTTTGCCAGTCTCTTGTTTGTACACGGGAGCCCAACACAGTCCACGCCACTCCAGATGCGACCACACAAGAGACACAAAAAAATAATTTCCCTTGCCCTGGTGGCTGTGCTGCTGCTGCAACCGCCATGCAGTTAGAGTTCATCTCTGCAAGGGCACACAGCTGACTCATCTTCAACTTGATGTTCCTCGGGACCCCCGATCCTTCTCTCCAGACCTCTCCCAGAGTGCTGCGGATGGGAGAGCAGCACCTCCCATCCATTCCTTGTGTACTTTCCTTTGTCAATGAGGAAACCTGTCCAGGGGCCTTCAACCCCAGTGGAGAGCTTTTTCTCTTGCTTTCTCACTAGGCTGCCACCTTCCTACTAAGCAGAGGATGGCAGTTGCTTTCCACCATTTTGTTGTCCAAGCACTTGCTTGCTTGCAGTTTAAGGAGTTGTTTAGCAGAACATCACATCTTAAAGAAATAGAAGTTTTATAGAGGGTTTTTGTGGCCCATCCTGGGACTCAGAGTCAATCTTGATGCTTTCCTGAAGCTCCATGTTTGTGGTTCTTGCCTGATGCTCTGTCATTTGCTTCCTCTGCCTCTTCCTGTTTTGTATAAGGCTGAATCACCGTTGTCTACCAGGGTACTCTGCCAGATGACTGGTCCTGGGTTGGGGCCAGGGGCATGGAGCCAGGATGGATTGAGCCTTTCGTACGATGTACAGGATTTCTGTGCCCAAGCCTGGAGGGTTTGGGAGGAGGAGTAGGACTGGGAGCCAAGCAGAGACAAGACAGCTCCTGGGACATGAGGCAGCAAGAGCAGGGAGCGGAATTTGATGTGGGTATTTCTTAAGAGTGGGTTTGGTTGAACCAGAGCAAGCTGCCTTCCAGCATGGCCCTGATTGTATGTCTTCACCAAACAACTCCTCGGTGCCACAACTAGCTCCTCAAAGCTAGAAAAGAGGTCTTCCCTTCTGCATGGGAATGTCCTGCAGTTTCACTGCCCTTTTCTCCTCTCATGGCCCAGTAACAAGCAGCTGGAACTGATACAACTTTTGAAGTGCCACCGTAGCTGTACTTATTGTTCTTCCATTTGGGGCATTTTGTTCCTTTTGATTGACACAGAAGAGCAGAAGTGATTTGTCCAGATCCCTCCGGTTATGAGTACCAAAGCCCTGGGAGCTCAGACGTGCTTGCACATTATCGTGGTGCAACAAGTTACTTCACGCCGCACTGTTCCCGACATCTGGCTGTGGGCTCTCCTACCCAGGGACAAACTCAAGATGATCTCAGCTCACAGGAAGCGCTGGGGAAGCTGAGGCAAATGCAGCAGGAGCACACAGATGGAGGATGCACAGGTGGAGGATGCTGGGATGTAACCTGGCAGTCATCACCTCACCAGTCGAAGCACAGGGGTCGGCCAGTGACCAACAGAAGACTAAATATTTATATGCTGTTAGTGACACCATCAATAAACTGTTTCACTGCATGCTTCATGGGTTTACGCTGTGACTTATTAGCCCTTGGTGACATAATTAAGATTAGTAGGCTGCCCTTTTCTTCATAAACCGAATTTTTCCTCACTTCAGAACCTTTGCCACATGTGTCCTTGCCCTTGTAGGAACCTGGTGAATATATTTTCACTGTCTCCTCACAGTTTGCTTGAGCGCCATGCGTAGACTGTTGCCATCCTGTGTTATTTTCCTTATTATCCCCAGTTTGCCACTCAGCACTGGTTTAACTGCCAACACCGCGAGCAACTTCACCTCTTTCGGTGTTTTGTGATGCTTTTCTGCTGGGCACCTGGCTCCACAGGCGCATTGCTTCTCGGCAAACCTCTCCCCTGGTACGTGCTGCTCTTTGGCATCCAGCCTTGCCCATCACTCCGCAGGTCGGGGATGCCGAGACACGGCTCTCCCCACGCCTCTCTCTTTGGCAGCAGCAAGGAGGGTTTTACGGTCCGCTCAGCCCACGGAGGAGAGCAGGCAAATTGCTGACAGCGTTTCCTTGCAATCTGGGTGTATCCCTCTCCCGTGGCTTTTGTGAGCAAGCTGCGACTGGAAAAGATTTCCAGCGTCGCCGCACCAGATCTCTGCATCCACCAAAAATCACCTGAATCCGCTCTCACCATTGTTCTCAACCGCACCATTTACACAGAGATTTGGTTTTGTCTATCAGCTCGTTATTCTGCTGATTGCCGTAGGTTCCTAACAGTTTTTGAACCGGTGACAGATGACAAACGTGAGAAAAGTCTGCTAAAAAAAAAAAGGAGACCATTTTAAATCACATTGCCAGCTTTCTGTCACTGTAGCATTCCAGGGCTGGGAGTGCATGACGGCTTTGACCCTGATTATGTTGATGATAATCCATCTGCACAAACACTATGTGTGTATATATATGCACACACAAATATATGTAAATTTCTGCAAAAAAAAATGAGTGACATTTTTCTTTACTTGGCCTTTTAGTGCCACAGGAATATGGAACTGAAAGGGACTATTTCTGTCCACTAAGTTGGTGTGTCTCTATTTTATTCCTTTTATAATCTCCTCTATTTCCATTTTTCTTTTTCTTTTTCTTTTTCTTTTTCTTTTTCTTTTTCTTTTTCTTTTTCTTTTTCTTTTTCTTTTTCTTTTTCTTTTTCTTTTTCTTTTTCTTTTTCTTTTTCTTTTTCTTTTTCTTTTTCTTTTTCTTTTTCTTTTTCTTCTCCTTTTCCTTTTTCTGCTTCTGCTTCTGCTTCCACTTCTTTTTCTTCCTTTTCTTTTTTCCTTTTTTTATTTTGTCTCCCATGAGTCTCCAATCTTTTTGGGAGGCTTTTCCAGAGTATGGATCTTCTCATGGTCACTGATTTCCTGCCTAAATTTATTCATGGCTATTTTATCTCACTTTGCTCTTGTGCCAATGCTGCCCTTTGATTGGAACAACTCTTTCCTTTCCCTCACGTTTAATCCCCTGATACATTTCCTGCGTATTCACCCAGTTTCCCTTTTACTGGAGGAACCAAGTACCATCAGGCACCAAACTGAGTTTCTTCTGCCTGTGCATCCCACCACAAAGCACATTGCTGCCTCAATGCCTTGACTTTACCTCCTTTTCTGGCCAAAAGCCCCCATACCTGTGACCCAGGTCTAAGCATCCTACGCCACGTTTCTAGTATCTTTGGACATCCTCCACCTTCTTCTTTCAGGTCATCACTGGACCGTCATGTCCTGACTCTGGCCTTTGCTCAGCTGCAATCCTGGCTCTCGGTGCCGACTGTATTGTACAAAATCAAGGCTCATTCCCATCCTTTCACCTGATCCTGTGACTCAGTAATTCCCTGTGCCACATCTATGCATCTACCCACAATTTTTATTGCCCTTCCTGAGAAGGGCAGTCTCTTTAGAAGTAACAGGGTTTTCCTTCTAGCTCAGCTATGCTGGATCACACTTCACTTCATTCATGTGAGCCTTAGACATAATGATTTTCCCCACCTCCTTACACCTGGATGAAGCAATTGGTAATTACAGGCTCTAGCATTACTCACGCATAGCCTCTGGCATGTCTCCTAGGACTTTAAGGTGATACACCACGGGGAGTGCACAGCACTCCCATCTTTTGTTCCCAGATGCTGGTGTTGTGCTTTGGCTCCATGTTTCCTCTGCAAGGACCATCCACACAGTTTCACAGTTGAGTTGCCCACTGGCAATGCATCAGTGAGAGCTCCAGGAGGTAATGTGTCTCGAGAGACAGCAATCACCAAATGACTTTGTCACAGCACTGCAATAATTTCCAGGTCCATGGAGAACCCTTAATAATATGTCTCTCCCTTTTCCATGGCGTTTACAGGAGTTTGTGCGTGCATATCTCATTGATATCCCTGGGTAGTTGGGCTGATTGCCCCCAACGTGGACTGCCATGATTGCCATGGACTGCTGAGCACACCGCACACCCAGCGGCACCATTTCTGAAATAATACAGTGAGTTGGGATGACCTCCAACCATCGTCACATCAAGACATAGGGTCCCTTTGTAGATAGAGAAGGAAAGGGACATACTCTCACTGGGTCTGGTGGCACCTCTCCATGCTGAGCCAGGGGACTGCCCCCCACCCTGTGGGAAGCCCCCAGCCTTTATTCAGGGAATTGCATCTGTATTACATGTATAGCCAGTGTCCTGATTTATCTGAGGTACCTGCTTTTGTGGACACGGTGGTTTCGCAGGCTTACCTTCTCCATAAAACACTTGCTGGGTGGTAAGGTGCTACAGGTGCTCCAGAACGCAGGACCAAGGAATGGCCCACGGCAGGTTTCAGATCCGTCCACAGCCAGGAAGGACAGTCCTTCCCAGGGAACAAGCAGATGTTATTTCCGAGGAGAGAAAGTCTCAGAGTTACTTTCTTTTGTAAACAACCCAAAACATTTTAAGAATAAAATGATGTCTGTCAAAAACCCAGATTCCACTGAACGCATCCCTCCTGCTTAAAATTTTAACCGGAGGTAGCCCAAAAAAGCTTTGCGAAAGGCACACAGAACATCTTCATTAAGATAAAGCTGCCACCAGGACGAGGGGGAATAGCGAGAATTACAACTCATTCAAAATACTCTGTGCTACACAGGGAGGAGTTTTGGCCAGAGACGCTGAAAGATGTGTGCGACAGAGGACTGGAACAGCCGTTCTGCGGAGGACATGAATTCCGCTTCGGCATTTGGAACTCCTCCTGTTTCAAATGAACAGAAGTTTCGAAATTAGTCACTGAAGGGTTCAGGCTCATTTGAGACAGATCAAAGCATTTCATTTCCACATCATTCAGTGGCATTATTTACAAGGGAATTTTTAAAACGTGAGGAAAAATAGTGGGTTTGGGACATAAAGTGGAAGGGTTTCCTTCTGCAAACGCAAAAGTGGGACCTCCTGGGATTGTCATAACTTTCTTTCTGTGTTTTCCTCTCCTAATTTAATTTTTGATAAAATAAGTGCAGCTTTCAAACCTGTGAGTGTTGGAGTAAGCACCATCGCCAGTAACAAAAATCTACATCAGTAAATCTAATGGAAACCATACAAGATACGCAGCAGCACTGACCCTTTTCCGTAACACAAGGATAAAAGAGAAATTACTAAAATAATGCAAAAGGCATTGGCACGCAGGGTCCAGTTTTCCCAAGGAGCTGTTAGATGTGATTTTGGCCAAGAGTTTAGGGGAGTTCAAACAAAAACTAGTCTCTTACAGGGGGAAAGAGCCAGTTACAATAGCGATTTAAGGAGAACCGTGGGGACGATAGCCTGGGTGCTGCTCGTTCCCCTGGCACAGCTCAGACCTGCCCAGAGCATCTCAGGAGCCGGACCTGAGAGCTGTGCCCCACAGCACAGCGCAGCCCCTCGCTTATCCAGAGAGCTGCAGACACTCCCCAAACAAATTCCTGCGTGTCAGGCTGATCGACTGGATGTTCGCAGTCATCAAGTTTGCTCCCTAATCCGCTCACTTTCAGCGAAGCATCCAGGGAGGACTCTTCCCCAAAGAGTAAAGGCTGTAATGAGACCACAGCCGGGGTTTGCCAACGGGGACTGAACGAGTGGAAAAAGTGGCGAAGGGGGGCGCTGGAAAAAAGCAGAGGTATTTTTTAAGATGCTGATTTAGAGTGCTATTAAAAATGCTGCCCACATAGCCTTTTAACCCTCAAAGATATCAGATAACTTTTCTTTTTTTTTTTTTTTCCCCTGCGATGAGATGAAGTGGCTGTCATTATCTGCGAAGGTCTGTATCATATTGGAATCTGCCAGTGCAGGTCAGCAAGTCCGTGGTGTTCTGGTCCCAGCTCCGGCGCTGAATTACATTTCCCAGGCACAATGGCTGCAGAATGGGTGGGTGCTTTGTCATTTAAACTGCATAAAGAGGCAGAAATTGATTTTTATTGTGGATCTTCATATCTAATAAAGCTCTGAGGGGCTCTTTTCTTCTCCGATTGAATGGCCATTGAATGCTTTCAATCTAGTTCTGTGTTTCATGCCTAAACTGAATAGTGGCAGGAGGAAAATAGATGGGGGGAAGAGAGGCCAAGTCACTTTCCAGATTGAAAAGGATACAGAAGAGAAATAAATAAAAAAATAAAATAAAATAAAGTAAAAATGAATCAGGAAAAAAAAAAGCCATTTAAGTGGGAAAGGGAACTTTCCTGATGTGGAGGAAAAATTGCTTTGTGCGAGGCGCATGTGCGTGGCCGTGCCCGCGGCCGCATGCACGAGGATGTGGCTGCATGCAGCTGTGTGGTGGTGTGGAAAGACGTAGGACTCAACGAAATGTTAGCAAGGGACCCTGATGTCACCTGCATCTCGATTCTGTGCTTTGGGAGTGGAAATTTCTGGCTCCCTGGTCAAGACACATTAATACTGCACATCCCAGAGCTGCCCTGCGCATGTTGCCCTCAGTAACTAATATTTTGCTTAGGCTGCTGTAAAATGGGAATGACTCAGTTTGTGTTGACATTAATTAGAGGAGAGATTGGTGTTTTTTAATGTAATTAGTACCTAGTTCCCCGTCCTCCTCAAATCAACAAAGAGACAATAATACATAATGGCTTTTCAGTTACTCTTTGATATGTATTGCTCATTTAGTCCTGTTCCCCTTGGGAAGCTTCATCACAATTAACAAGGCCAGTAGTGTTAGCATTAATTGGTCGTGCTGATGGTCTGATCTAAGGTCCTATGGAGTCCTCCTATAGCATTGCAGACTGTGGTCAGACACTCTTGGGAACTCTGCCTAATTGAATGCTGAGTCTCTTGATCGTTAGACCCAGGAGAAATAGTCATTGCCTGCTCATAGGCTCAGCCTTTGAAGCAGCAGTCCATGGGACGAACAAAATGCTCTCTGACAGCCCCTGCAGGACCTGGAAGGGATGTCACGAAGCAGTTGACCCCACTGGGGTGCCCTCCTGCCCATCCCACCAAACTGGCACCTTTCTGCATGCCAGCATCTTCAAGTTCTTTGACTCTAGCATGTGGAAACTGGGCTTGGAGGTGTCAAGTTGTAAGGATTGCATTGCTTGCATGGTCATTTTTGTCATTTTCAGTATGTGTGTATGATTTGACTCATGTTCTTGTACCTTCACAGCTAGCGCTGGGAATCCCCTCCAACGTAGGCTGGTGCAGGACATGTTAGCAACTCCCCAGCTCAAACAACAGAGAAGCTTTTACATTGAAGAACAAGTTTTGATTTAGTTTTCTTGCAGCCATCCAAAGCCCTGCTGTAGGTGTCTGTCTTCTGAACTGCGGCAAAGTTATGGTCATGAGAACTACAGACTCTTGATGAATCCTGGAAGTGAGCAAATGTAAAACTCTCAACTCTGTGCCTGAAGGTCCTTCAGTTTGAGCCATAAAGGCATTCAGCATCCCTGTCCTTCCTTGCATCTAAGGGTATTAAAACCTCACTGAAAGCCTACTGAAACATCCAGTGCCTCCTCAGAGCCACTGCTGAGCTGCTAATTATGGTGGTCAGGAGGACAGTGGGCTTCCTGGCAGCCCATGGATGCTCAGATTTCCTTTGCAGTAAGGCCTCTCTCACATACAACTCCCAGTTGCTTTATTCTCAGCACATAAAAAGGAAGAGAAGTGGAAGATGCCAGCTGCATCTTTTTTCTCCTGTCCTGGAGAAGAAGAGAAGGTACCTTTAGAAGTTAAGCAAAGCAAACCTCCCACCGGATACATGACTCCTTCCCTGCATACTTCCTTCAGGAAAGAGATTTTCCTTAGGCTGCTACAAAATGGGAATGACTCAGTTTATGTTGGCATTAATCAGAGGAGAAATGGGTTTAGAATAGTGGGTTTTAACATAATTTGGGTTTTCTCCTCCCTGTTTCATCACCCTTAGAAACCTCCTCCAAATAGCTTTGGAGGAAAGCCCCCGGGCAGTTGAAGGAATGCCAAAAAAATAGTCTGGTTACAACTTGAACTTCTGTCTGAAAATCTTAGAGCAAACCAAGTTTCTCAGACAGTGGGAGAAGGAAAACTGTCAAGAAATGTTTGTCCTTCTCCCATCCCACAGCAGAGAGCTCCGCATGGACCATTGTGCAAGGGTTTGCCCTTCCTAGCACTGAGAATTAGCTTTTTGGAAACTGTGACCCAAGTAGGGTATCTCAAGTGAGGCACCTGAAAAAAAACCAACCCAAAGAAAAAAAGAAATGTCAAAAATTGCAAGTTGTTGGTACAAATCCTGGTTGTCTTTGCCAGGAGCTCAGTACAATCTTGAAATGCATTGATGATCCAGAAAACCAAGAAAATGCCAGGCCGTATTCAAAAAGAAAGAATAATACTGAAAACGCTGTAATGGAATTACAGAACTGCATGATACACCTTCACCCAGAATAATGTTTTTTATTCTGTCCTCCTTGCCTCCAAATGCAGACATGGGAAAGGTCTAGGGGAGGGCAAAGGAAATTATTAAGGGCATGGAAAGACCTCCATGCAAAGAGAGATTAGAAAGATCATGCCTGTATAATTTAGAGACGACATGAATAAGAGAAGCCATGATAGAGATATATAAAATAATTTGCCTTTTTCTGGTTTGTAGAGCTTTTGTGAACTCAGCCTGCACTGGTTTTCCTTCAGATCCATGCAGGACTCAGATGTGCTTGGCAAGCAGGAAAACAAACATCACGGAGCTGGAGGGCATTCTCCAAGAGCCTAGAGTATGGAGTGTTATCTGAGATTGAAAACGAGTAGTTTTAGGTAATGTCCTCCTTCTTCTGGTCCTGGATGCATAGACCTTTGTATAAAGGAGGAAATGGCTCAGGAATCCCTGCCCTTTGATTCCCTTGGGGAGGCTTAACTCAGGCCCTCTTCACCCTACCCAGATGTCAATAACACAGTATTTTCATCACCTCTGCATCTGTGTTACACTTATTTTTCTTCATACACCCTTTTCTGGGGACAGGATCTCACCGTCTTTGGTCTGGCAGCACTGGTCACCCATGAACATCTCAGCAAAACAAGAAGCCAGCCCCCTTCCCTCCAGCTAGCTTTGTGGCCAGAAGATCCTGCTCTAGACCCTGCTCTAACATCTCATGTCACAGACCTCACTTTCTGCAGAACTTCTGGCGAGTTTAATGAGGCGCACTACAACTTGCCGTCATTAAGTCCATGTTGCTATTAAACAGGGCTGTGTGAAAAGCACTGTGTGCTCCTGCAGGTGGTCTCCTCTTGCACGCCCCATCAAATTCTAAAGAACCCAAAGGCAACCAAATCCTTATTTTCAGCCCAAGGCAAGGATGGAAACGAAGCTTTTGACCCGGAAATTGTCTCTCAGCGGGGTGAGGGTCTGTCTCCATTCCCAGAGGGTGTCTAAATATTCTGGTAACTGTTTTGAGCGAAGCGTTTTAAAGAGAATGTGAATTTCGGAGGGATACAAAAAGGCTCGTATACCTGAACACTTGCCCATTTCTTCCAACTGTACTGATCGGTCTAATAAAAGGTTATTAGATCTCTCTATACAAAGTTACCTCTATTCAAGAGGGAGCACTTCTGACACTTATGATATCATCCAAACTCCATGCCTTTCAAAACAGTAGTCTTAGACAAAGACTTACCATCTGAGGGCCAGAAGGGAAAAAAAACCCAACCCAGCACACAACAAAGGTACAAAGAATACAGACAACAAAGGTGCAAGAAAGAATGATCCAAATTAAATGGTGAGATTCCAGATGGACTCAAGAGACATAAATACCTCATCTAACCTCAACACACAATGAGGCGCCGCGGACAGAAATGAAAGCAGAGATCAGCTGGGTGCCAAGTAGTTTGTTCTCAAGTTTCCCCAAGGAGGAGAGAGGTCTACAATACTTAACAGAACAGTTTCTGTTTGCTTCAGGTTCTGCCAAGGTCCAGAAGTGAAAAGTCTAGGACATTTTGAAAAGCTGGTGGGAGCAGCAGAGGTGTTTGGAGTGCAGGATAGCAGCTGGGTTGTGGAGGAGATGCACCACAGAAGCTATAGTCATGAGAGCAGGCTCTCCCAATGAGCCTGGGGAGGGAGGAATGCAAGTCCGGGCTTGGGGGAACTATGAAATTGCACTTACTGCAATTTCACTTGTAAACAAGTCTGAAAACTCTCAAGGCAGCTTGTTTCCATATATCAAAAAAATCAACTTTTGATGCCACCAATTAATGATGGGGAAAGAGTGGAAGCCCTTTGAAGGATGGAGGCAGTTGAATAGACTTGTGCATGGTATCTCACAGTTAAGTGTTGTTCTCTTGGCTCCCCAGCATCATTTTGCAGCAAAGCCTGGGCCAGAAGGACAGGGTCTCAGCCAGACCCCACAAGCAGGCTGGAGCCCACACAGTCTTTTAGGTCTGGCTGGTATTTCCTTCCCAACACAAGATCCAAGCAGTTGAGGAGACCATCAAGGAACACCACAATCTCACAGTCCAAATAGTGACTTTTCTCTACAGTATAAAAAAGGGCAAATCAGGTTGAACTGATCCTGGCTTAAATGAGGAGCAAACTTGCAGGAACAGCAGCTGGGGCAGGTTAGAGATGTAATTGTTCAGTGAGGTGGTGCCCAAAATTGCAGGGCAGCTGGCTAGGAGGCTTATAAACTGAGTGGGTCTAACCAGCTGTTGTGAGTTACTGAGTGTTATCCTAAACAGTACTCCCATTAAAACATTCATGCTGGGATGCAGAGTGTTTCCAGACAGAAAAAAAAGGCTAGGGAAGACATAGAAAGACAGAGCCAAAGCTGAAACCACTCCTTTTTTGAATACCAGGTCTTAGCTATAAGTTATGAGTCCTTTAAAAAAAAAAACAAAAACAACTTAGCCTAGAGGATGGAACTAGCTGTAAAAAGTCATCTTTATTTTTGTTATCCGATGTTGGCAGCCAGCTGCCCCCAAAGCTGAGGAAGATGGGAAGATGAAGAACGGATGCTGCTCTCCTGGGCTTTTTTTGACTGATGACCCCAGCTGTAAGTGAGTCTGATCCAAGGGGAGGGCTGTGCTGAGGGTCAATTATTGGGAAGTTTCAAAAGTGCCGCTCTGCGGCTGAGGGCAGGCAGTGATAAGAGCTCCAGGTGAAGTAGTCAAAGCCAGGCTGAAATGAGTGATAGCGGTGGTTAATGCTGCAGATTGCGACCCGTGACACCAGTTGAGTTTGTCAGGCTTAATGTGGCAAGGGGATTTTCTCTGTTTCTCTCTGAAGCATCCTTGCTTGTTTGCAATGTTGCAGATAGGCGTCACTCACGCTGGATTTGTCTGACTCCCTGTCAAAGCAAGATTTATTCATGGGAGTCAGTTTTGCTATGGAAAAATAAACAGTATCTTCTCCCTAGAGGGGTATGGCCAGTTTGTGTCCAGTGAAGGCAAATCCTCCACACAGCTCCTGGAAGACCACATCATCTCTATCTCCCACCAGTGCCTCTGGCCCTTCTCCCGACCCACCTTTCCATCAGAGGGCACGCATGTGCAATCCTACACAATAGACCCAGTCTGTTTTTTTTATGATTAACTAGAGCAGATGCAAACCTTCACAAAAATTATGCAGGGTAAAATTGCCTTTTCCATGACTCACTCTTCTGCCGTCCTTCTGCCTCATAGCAGAGCACAGCATGGTTATCTTTGAACAAATTTAGCCACTTTAGTTCGTTATTTTTTTTAAGCACTGCACCAGGCAGGATTTGGAGATGGATGGGCGACCACTCTGATCTGGTAGGACAAATCCTCTGTTTCTGCACGCCCATAGAGATTTTAGATCAGAAAAGCATCTTGTCTGAAATCCATGTGCACAATATGTGGTCTTTTCATGCTGTTGAGGAGGTAGTACTGGGCAGTATTAATGCCGCAATTCTAAATCTGCTATATTTGCTCAGTAGTTTCTGTATTGTTCATATTGTTATTTGCTTGATGCAACACTTATCTGCTTGTGTGCTCGTTGTTTTGCGGGGTGAATGGTTTGGGTTTTGCCCTCAGAAGTGTTGACATCTCGGATCTGAACAGGGTTCTGGTAGCAGAAATCAGTTCCCCAGGTCTGCAGAGTTGTGGTTGGCATTTCAGCATTGCCTGGGTGGAGTTTCTTTCCCCGTGAACTCAGGCTGCTCTATTGCAGTGGTTTCAGGTTTTATTTTCACCAGGACTCCCGCTTGCAGTGCTCTGCTGGAGCATGTGCGGCCACGGAAACTGTTCCTCATCTCTATTAAAAAATATTCAAAATGATGCGGGGAGTAGAAGTTTGAGTTAATTACAAATTATTCTCGATTTCACTAGCATTTTATTAACAAATCCACATTAATCCAGTATTAGAGCAGGGTGGGATTATAGGATTTCTCTCATCTGAAGCTTGGAGCAAGGGAAGTCTATAATAAACCTACCTATTCATTTGACACAAAGCTGTTCTATCAAATCTACCACAACATGTGGAGCTCCCCCCGCCCTTCCTCGCGACATACATATGCAATCCTATACAATAGAAATGGTATATTTTCACTATTAACTAGAAAGGACACAAAACCGATCTGGGGTGAAATTGCCTTTCCAGCACTTCTGGCCTCGAAGACACTTTTCTGGCTTTCCAGGCTCTGCAGGTGACCTACTGGGGACGTCTTCCTCCTGGTGGAGACCTGTCAGCTCCCTGCTTGAGTCCATTTCCACCAGCAGAAGAGCTGACCCCATAGCAATCTACGCATTCACTTAAAAGCGAGATGGGATCACGCGAAAGGATGCTTCCTCTGCAAATGGAAGCTTACACCATGAGGTGGGACACACCAGAGGAAGAAAAAGGATCTGAGCGTGTTTGGAGAGAAATAAGATGGAAAGGCAGAACTGTTTCATCTTGATCCTGCCACGGTCCTCAAAATTGTCTTGAAAGTTTTCACAGAAAGGAGCTAGCTAAGGGACTGAAATAGTTTGCTTTAAGATATAATCCTTTTAATAAAATGTAAGGGTCAGAATTTCATGTTGGCAGTGAACATTTCGCTAAATAGGGCATGATGAGTTTGCTGTTCTGCTCCCGGACTGGTGGCTCGTGCTTGCGTGTCGTGGTGTATAATAATTGCATGAAATAACCGTCTCTGCTGGGGCTGGTGCGGGTTGATCAGTCCAAAGTGTAACAGCTCCTGAGCTGAAATTATTCGTCTTAATTTTACGGACCTTGCTAACAAAACTGTTTTGCCTGACAAAAAAAAATCCAGAGAAAATGAAGAAAAAGTTCAGGTTTTGCAGACCTTTATTGTCTCACTCCTGGGGACGCCATGAATATCTGAACGCTGAAATTGTTTCATTTTATACCTACAAAACCTGTCCATTTTCCTACTGGTTTTTGATGAAATAAAAAGGGGATTTGCTCGTGGATAATTCCACTGATTCAAAAAACTACATTTCTGTCTCAGAAATTGGCATTTTCAGCCAAGTCTCGTTGCTGTGACTCTTCATTTAGACGTGACAACAGGCTTGGGGCTGTGCAGAAATGAGACTAGCTGCCTCCCAGACACATCAGCTGCCTGAGACACGCAGGTGATAGGGCTCGGGAACGGGGCTCCTTCAGAGCCATGTTATGGTTTTTTAGTGTCTCTTTATATGACCTGCTCTCCAGGTGTGTTTACCCATGAATATTTTTGAGACTAATGAACATGTGTTAGAGAAGAGAGATTAAGCCCGTTGCCACCTTGCTGGCAACGGTGCTTCTTTGGAGATCGAAGGGCAGTATTTTATTTCTTGGTAGAAGTCTTTTACATGGCCCTAGGGTCTGGACCTACAGTGCTGAGTTCTTTGGTGCAGATGGTTTCACCAAGCAGGGAGCTGGAGACCCCCATGGCTACCAGGAGCTTTTCTGGGGCCCTGCACCAACCTGCATTCAGAAGATCAATACTCCTGGCTGTGATTGAAAATCCCAGGGACTTTTTGGGTAGATTACCTAGGCGGCAACCTCTCTGGTGAGGTAAGGCTCACTCTTTTGCTGTCAAACCCCACTGATGATAAACCTGCTGTTGGACTCAACGTTCTACCCTTTGAGCAAGGCAAAGGCACAGAAAAATGCTACCTCAGGGTATAGGACAAGAGGAAGAGGCCTCAAGTTGCATTAGGGGATGTTTAGGATGGCTATTAGGAAAAATTTCTTCACGAAAAGGGTTGTTAAGCATTGGAACAGGCTGCCCAGGGCAGTGGTGGAGTCATCATCCCTGGAGGTGTTTAAAAGACGGGCAGATGTGGTGCTGAGGGACCTGGTTTCATGGTGGTTTGGTCAGTGTTAGGTTGATGGTTGGACTTGATGATCTTAAAGGTCCCTTCCAACCTAGATGATTCTATGACTCTGTCAGCTCTTGCTTCTGACTGCCTCTGTGCAGAGTGGTCCCTGTACCAAGGCATACATATGCTGTGGAGAACAGCACTTTTAATTATTGCGTTTTTTCCATGGCCAGGTCACGGTGCAATAGCCACCCTGTTTCTGAGCACGGCTGGGTGCTGCTCTGAGGACCAGGGTGTAGCTTTCTTTAGGAGACAATTTATTGTCTCTCTGCTCATTGCCAGGTCTCTGCTGGCTCAATGCTGGGAGATGGGGCCTTTTGGTGCTCTGTAACAACAGGCAATTTGGAGTACAAACAACCCTTTTGTGCGTGTCACTTAAGGAGCCCCCTGATAAACATGGCTGTGGAGGGAAGCTGACGTGAATATATGAGATTCCTCCTGCACACAGCCAGTGCCAACATCCTAGGCAAAATGCACCATCTGCATCAGGTCCTATTAAGTAAATTAATGCTCTGGATATTTTTTTTTTTAAATAAAAACGTAGTAAAAAGAGAAAGAGCCTAAGGAACTTCTTTTACAAATTAGTCACGATTTGCAAGAAAAATGATGCAATCAAGGGAGCTCCAGGACAACAAATGAGCCCAAGGCTGAGACATCCATTAAGTGGACTGTTTGTATCAAGAAGTTTCTTCTCTCCCACCTCAGCTCAAGCTCCTCTTTTGAGGTTTTTTTTGGGCATGGGTGGAGATATGGATGCACAAGCTCACTTATGCAGAAGGCAATGCTCTCCTAGCTGACCCTGATCTTGGAGCCGAAGGGGAGGCAGCAGTACCTAATGGAGCAGCATCCAGGGGACCCGCAGCCTGTTTGCAGCTCAGCCCCCAGCTGCCTGGGGGAGCCAGGAGGGAAGGGCAGACATCGCTGTCATCCTGGACATTGAGGACGACATGAGAGCTGGGCTAGGAATATCAGAGGCATCTTCCATGGGACCCCATCTCACAGGCGGTGGAGGGGACTGGGGCACGATGCCCATGGGAAACGCTGGGCTGTCTCTGCTTGTCCCCCACTCTGCTGGACCCCTCCCAGGTCCAGAGGAGGCCACGAAGATGCTGCGAGGGCTGGAGCCCCTCTGCTGTGAGGACAGACTGAGAGAGTTGGGGGTGTTCAGCCTGGAGAAGAGAAGGCTCTGGGGAGACCTTAGTCTTAGAGCCTTCCGGTCCCTAAAGGGCGTCTATGGGAAAGCTGGAGAGGGACTTTTTGCAAGGATGTGTGGTGACAGGACGAGGGGGAATGGCTTCAAACTGGAAGAGGGGAGATTTGGATATCAGGAAGAAATTTTTCACTCTGAGGGTGGTGAGACACTGGAGCAAGTTGCCCGGGGAACTTGTGGAAGCTCCATCCCTGAAGGTGTTCCAGGCCAGGTTGGACAGGGCTTGGAGCACCCTGGGCTGGTGGGAGGTGTCCCTGCCGAGGGCAGGGGGGTGGAACTGGATGGTCTTCAAGGTCCCTTCCAACCCAAACCATTCTGTGATTCTATGACACACATCCTTCGCCTACCAGCCTGGGCCAAGCTCCTCCTGAGCTCACCATTAATACAGCCAGACTCACACCATTAAACACATCTAAACAACATGCAGTACAAGGCTTCCAAAAAGCCAGTCTCAAAATAACTCGCACTCTAATGCAAGCAGCAGACAAAGCTAAAGAAAAGCAGAGGAGCAGGCACCCTTCAAGCTAAAGCATGTTATTAAGGAATATTCCTTTTTTGAAGTTTGTTGATTTTATTTTTATCATATTTTAGCACAAACCCTTTTCATGTTATAAATTAAGTAACTGCTGCAGAAGGGTTATGGGCTTTTTTTTTTTTTTAGATGCATTTCCTATAGAGAGATTTTTAAAGTTTCCAGTACAAAAAAAAAAAAAAAAATCATGGAAAGCTGTGTTGAATTATGTGATACATTGAAATTAAAATGAAATTCCAAATTATCTTGCAGTCAGGGGCTGATGTGGACTGAGTGATAATAAATAAAGGTTAAAAGGACATTGGCAAGTCTTTTTTCATGGCTTTCAATTTTTCCCCTCCCTGTTGTTTGTAAAAACCTCTTAGAAGATTAAAAATAATATTTCTTTCCCTATTGATTTTTTTTTTCTTTTCCCACATTTGAAAACAGCATTTATTTATTTTCTGTGTTTCTAATGGAGCTGGGATTAATGTGGCTTTATTTGTTCTCTGCTTGGCTTGTGCGTTCGTTTTGTGGAGGCACTCGGCGCAGCCCGGGGAAGGGTGCTCGTTAGCAGGACTGTAGCAGCCCAGCACCAAAAGCCTCATCAAAGTTCCAGCCAGTGGCCAGTAAATATTTTGACCCTGGGGCAGCCACCCAAAAAGCTCAGCTCATGTCACTTTAGTGCTTGATAGTCCCAAGTCTAGGGTTGTCCACTGGTGCGAAGGCTCCATCCAGTTGTGTCTCGTGTTTTTGGTGGGAAGAGGAGATGCCGCCCGCTTCTGAAGAGAGGACTTGGAAAAATACACAATGGGAAATAAGTCTTTCAAACTCCCACAGGTCGGGGTGGAAGGTGAGTCTTGAGCAAAACACCCTGCGCCCGCTGGAGGGGTGGGAGGGTACGTAAAAGGATTTCTCTAGTCAAAAAATACCATTCTTCATCCCGGTGTGTGCTTGGGTTCTGGAGTTTGGGATGAGCTCTGGCAGGATAGGGGCGTTTTCTCATTGTTATTGATTTTTTTTTCTTTTTGGGGGGGGTGGCTTTTTGGGGTGGAAAAAGGCAGGATTTGAAAAAAATTTAAACTAAAGTTAAGACTTTAGGCCATCTAATTGTGTAAACTGTAATGGATATTGCAGTCTTCATTAACTGGAGAGGGAGGATTTTGGCGCAGTAAATATTAAACTATTTGAAAATGCACGGGCAACAGAAATTTGGTATAGTCATATTACTCATATAAGCACTCATCACCCTTTAAGACAAATAAATTTATGCATTTAAAATGGATGTATTGTGCATGCCCACAAGGATGGTTAACCATGAAACTATTTAAAGGCGTTTCCCAGCTAAGTTGTAGGAAGAAAATAAAAACTCAACCGCCTTAATGCTTTTGGATCGAGAGGAGGGGCTCTGAGCACTGCACAGGCTATTGCACTTCCCTGGGTGCCGATGTGGCCCTTCCAGCCTGGGAATCCTCATCTTCCCCGTGAAAATGCCATGGGAGGTGAAGGTTGGGCACTAGTTTAACAAGTTTAAGTTCGACAGATTTTGGTAGGTCAACCAGCTGCCTGCGGGAAGCTGCCAGGAAAGATTATTTTCTTTCAGCATAATTCATCAGAATAGGGATAGATTTGTTTCTGGATGCCATGGTTCAGGTATATGTTTTTTTTTAATGTATTTAAAATATTAAAGATATAATCCTATCTCTCTGTGATAGAAGTTCAATTAAGCTGAGATTTGGCCTTACCCATTGATGGTGAGGGTCAGTTCAGGGAAAAACACAAGTTTTGAAAAGAGCAGCAGACAACTTCTCAATTAAATGTTTGGTGAGATCATTTATGGTGGTTAAAGTCTTTCATGCTGCTTCCCCTAGGAAATTTTTCTTTCTTTTACCCCAGAAAATGAGGGACTAAATCATCCTTACTCCCCCTAACCCTGCCCACCTTCTGATAGGAAGACAAATCTTATTCGAGGGGGAAAGAAATTTTCTTTAGTGAATACCAGTTTCTATTAATAAAAAATGCATTTTTATAACAGGATATGTTTTTCAGCCGAGAAAACCTGTGTCGCTGTGATGCTGGAGCTGTCTCACATCAGGCCATGAGGATGCAGGATCTCAGAAGCACCTCTCTCCTGCCGGATCCACCACCACATCACTGAGGACCTGGCCAGGCGCTTGAGGACCATTGGGGTGACCTTATCTTCTCAGAGGTGCGGTGAAGGTCAGTGCACTGCAGACAGCACCAGGGGATGAGCCGTACCGGTACAACCAGGACTTTGAGGCTCAAACCCATCCTCTCCCCCCACCCCACTGAGCAAGGAGCCAGGTCTCCAGCAGCTCTCATCACACCCAAAGCAGATGCCAAAGTTGTCCGCCCACGAGGTTTTAATTTAATTCGGGGGAAGGAAGAGGCTCTGGTAAGACCGTACCACAGACGTGCGGCCACCCAGCAGTGGGCTGGAGGGTGTGCTAACGCCTTGATATACCTCAGAGATGCCGTTTTGTTTGCAGTAGTGGTTTTCCTCTTGAAAAGACTACAGCGACATTAGGGGGGTTGGAGCCAGGTGATAAGAATATTAGATGTTATTCATGGCCCTCATCAGGAGTGAGAACGGAGGGGCTGAGACGGCTTACTTTGGAGAGGGGAGCAGCTCTGCGGGAGGTATTCAGAATAAAAACAACACGAAAAGAAGAGATGGATTTCAGTTCACCCCTGAAAGCAATGAAAATATTTTTTGTGCTGTCTGCTCTTCACCTGTGGAACTTGCCGCTGCAGGACACCACGGCAGGGAAAGAGGTACAGCAAAAACTTATTATTTTTTAAGGACAGGTTAAACTTCAACTGCTCTTTGGGATCCTAAAATCCAAGAGGGGAGGAGGAGCCCTCTGCGGTCCATGGGGAAAGTGGCGTCCCCGGCAAGACGGTGAGCCGGCTGACCCGTTTGCAGCACTGGTCTCTTGCTATTGCCTGGGACAGGGCTGACCCTGTTCCCGCAGTAGGAATCAAGGTAATGTCCCAAAATCTAGGGCTGTGGGGACCAGCTCCTGGCACCCATCTTGGCACGATGCAAGTCCTTCACTGACCGATCCTGGTGGGTGACAGGCTGGAACGACAACCTCATCTTGCTTTCCTCACTCAGCCTAAACGGTCTGGGGGCGGGGGGGGAGGGTAGTGGGGTAGTTTTAGGTGGTTATTCATACATCCACTTCACAGAAGAGATTGCAGACTGGGATATTGCATCTGCCTTTAGAGGGTTATAGGCCAAAGCGGGCGGCTTTGGCCCCGTGCCTTCTGAACTTCGTGGTCTGCACGGCGGCTGGTCGGCTGGTCTTATCTCCATCACCTGTCAGGTCTGGTAGGTGAAGCGCAGGAGCTCGGCAGCGGTGGCCCTGTTTGGGCAAAGCAGTCACTCCGCTTTGCAGCTCTCTTGGCTTGGAACGCCCAATATTTTGGGCAGAGAGGGAGGCTGGGCTTGCGGATGAGGTGCAGGCGGACAATGCCGGGGACGCATGGGAGATGGTGCCAGCAAATCTGTGCCGGCGGCCGGCAGAACCATGCTGGGAAACCCTTTTGATGCGGCAGCAGCCAACCTGCAAACCATCCCTTGTCCTGGCATGGGTTGTCCATGTACAAGTGATCTGCTAACACAAGGTGCAGCGTTCCCACACAGCACGCTGGCACCCCGATGCTGGGAAAGCCCCGCCGAGAGAAGGTACAGCATTTATTTTTCAGTGCCTCGGCATGTCCCTAGTAAAACAAAAGCTATTAACGTCTCTGTTTTTTGTTTGGGCTGTAAGCTCTTTAGAAGGGGGAGAGCCTGCCAAGTTATAGTTGTATAGGACCCAGCACATCAGCAACTTACAGTCAAAAAAACCCAACAAAACAAAACAAAAAAACCTGAAAAATCAATAACAGAACAACACCAAGAGATGCTGACAAGTTTTAATTCCTTGGGACCACTCCTTGGGATGGCAGCTGGTGTTTTAGTGTGCCAAAAAAAGGGTGCTGAGAGACAGACAAGTTCATTTCCTGGGTGTACATGAAGACTTTTAAAAGCCTTTGCTGGGTGATTCCAGGATTTCCAAGGAGCAGAAGGTGTGTTTCCTAAAAAAGGAAGAGGAAAAGCCATTCTCTGGGGAATGGCAGTAAATTTGGGCATGAGGCTTGGCTCCCCACCATTTCCTGTAGTCAATGGAGAAAAGAAATGTCCGTGAGCAACTGGGATATGATCAGCTCCATGGAGCCTGCTCTAAATCCCCACAGGAGACGCGCATGAAATATGCAGGATCTGTCTGCGGAAGGTTTTGGGGTGGTTTTTTTTTGGGGGAGGGTAGGGAATTAAACAAAACCTTCCCAATTTTCAGGTCTGCACTGGAAGCCCAGCAACAAGTAGAAAGGCTGCTTGGCTTGCAACTCCGAAGTTTCGCCGGAGCAGACTTTCTTATCGCTCTGCCTACAATGTGTATGATACTTTATTAGCATCTTCCGCGGTAATCCCAGCAAAACTGAGGGGGGAAAAAAAAGTGTCAGATCAAAAGGGGGAGTATGAAAGCGGGCGGCTAAGCAGGTTGCTGGGATGCTAATGATTGCTTCCTTCATTCTCTGAGTGTCACGCACAACATCTCTAAGCCCAGCGCAGCGCGTAAGCCACACAAATAGCCATATTTGTTAACATTCATGTGACTCTTTTCGTCTGAGCTGTATTTCCTTGAGTACACCACAATGAAGAGTTTCTTTTAATAGGGATCAACCAGGAAAAACAACTGTGAGGGACTTTTCTCTCCCTCTTCCTCCCTCCCTCTCTCTCTCACTCCCTCTCTCACTCTCTCTAAACCTTTTACACTGCGGTTGAACAAGCCTCTGGATAAAGACTTTATCCAAAAACCCCCTCTTTAAAGTTATTTCAAATTTCTCTGCAAGGCTTTCAGAAATCTGTTTGTTTGAGGGCAGAATTAGATGTGACCGGCGTTTTATTGTGACATAAAACCATATTTCTTCCCTGGAAGATTAAAAAATAAAATCGGTTAATAAGAAAAGCTGTCAGCAACAGAAAATGGCTGACATAATCCGTTTATCCTCCGAGCAATAAAGATATTGGTCCTTGGGAGTCTATCCTCTCTCTCATGTTATTTCGCCCAAAACATTATCTTCCCAGCATTCTGATGGATTAAGAAGTCATATGGGAGATAGCAGGGAAATGACAGATACAAAAAAAATAATATCCTTTCATTTCCCCTCCTCCCTGCACTCTCTCTCTCTTTCTCTCTCCCGTTTTCTCCCCGGCCCCTCCTTCCCCTGCCTCCTTCTCTCTCTTTTTCTCTGTCCCCTTGGAAAAGCGGTCCATCTCTTTATTCCCAGCATCCCAGCGCTCTGTGGAAGTCCCAAGTCGCTAACCCTGGTGCGGTGAGGAGAAGCGACACAGAACTTCTTGCATGCCCTGGTCCCTCTTAAGCACGTGGATGCTAACACCGCGGCACCATTGCATACCTCCCGAATTTTTAGGAATTAGTCACAGCTATCTGTTCCTCTGTTGAAGTGTGTCTGAGCAACTTGCTGGAGGAAGAGAGATGAAATCCACCACTGGGTTTGAGTGGAGCAGAGCTGGGACTCTTTCCTGAGGGTTTTTTTTTTTTGGTGGTGAAATCTGTGGATGGAAGAGGGCTTTGGTCTTTGGAAAACTCCTCTTCTGCACTCATGAGCATCTTCTTGATGCCCTTCTCTAGTGACATGTAACCACTGCAGAAGGTCATCTCCACAGCAGATGAGTGAGCAGTCCTAGTGGCCTCATTCGTGGTCTTGTGGGCATTCTGTCTGTGTCTTTCTGGAGGCCCTGAGGCCACTGGAGACAAAACATAGCACAAGGCTGAGGTCCTCGGGGTCTGGGACATGCTGCTTTGACCCTGATGCCTCCCAGCGCTATGTGTCTGGTGGCTTTGTGCTCAGCTTGAGTAGACTTTGCATTTCCCCTTCTCTCGGAGACTCTGAAAAGCCCCTCTGCCACCAGCTTGTGTCCTGCCATGGCTCTGTCTGACCAAGTCTTGTTCCAGCATCAGAACCTATTCCTGAAAGGCTTTGGAGGTGCTGGACTCAGGGTAGGGAGGGACATGAGATACCACTTAATCCCTTCACCCCTGCCCAGGGCGGGATCATGCAGATGTAAAGCACCCCTGGGGGATGTTCACCTAACTTCTTCCTAAAAACGTCCCATATTGGCCACTCTGCCACCTCCCCAGGAAATTTATTCCAGTGCTTCTCTATCCTTAGCAACCATATGTTTTTCTGAACATCTGACTCAAATCTTCCATGCTGCAGTTTAGGGCTGTTACTTCTCTTCCTGTCCCCAGCAGACACAAAGAACAATTTATTGTCTTTCTCTTTTTCAGCAACCTTTTAGCTAGCAGAAGACCATCCAGAGAGGAAATGAGCAGGAGGAGTGATCTTCTCGTTCTCCCCATCCTGCCTGCTTCTTCTCCAGGTGAGCCTTACCTGCAAGACTGTGTTTTCTAGATCCAAAACCTCTTTCCTGCTTGTCCTGTGCTGAGCACGGGGTCCGCTGTCGTCTAGGCTGTCCTCTTGCGCTTCCCCTTCTTCACCGCTCTCTCCTGGTCACCTCACATCCCCAGCTCAGGCTTCCCTCTCACTGGCAGGTGATTGAAATGTGTTGCCAGTTGGTTTTTGCCACAAGAAGTCAAAATATATGGAAACAAATCTTAAAGAAAAAAAAAGATGCCACCTGCTCTGACAACTTTCATGAAAATTTTCCTCGTTTTTTAATTCTTCTTTTCATCTCTTTTGCATCTTGTGAATATTTTAATTAATTTCTTTACTTTCTGCCCACCAGAATCAGCTCAGCTTTGTTACTTTGTGTGATTTAATGGATTATAAAGGATGCGTTGTCAACTTTTTACTCACTATTTACCCAACATCCAGGTTGGATTATTTGCCCATTAATGTTTCCCCAGAGCCTTCCACCTATCGCATATCCAGAAATGCTTTTATTTGGAGAACCAGGTTGTAAAGTGAAAAATACATACACCCGGGATAAAATGCAGCATTTAAAGATCTTGAATTTTACCTAAAAGAATTTGCTCTCTTCTGGCAGCACTTGTTTCCCACTGTGAAAGAAGCTATGAAGAGGAAAAAAAAACCATAAATTGAACTAGGCAGGAGACAGTTTTACCAGGTTGAGAATTGTTTCAAGATAGTGTTTCTAACTATATTTTGGACTGCACTATTAAGAGCAAAATAAGGTTTACTTTATTTTAAAAAATATTCCTGAAAAAGCTTGTTGGGGCACTTGAAATATAATAAAAAACAAAATCAGTTTGAAAAAAGATTCCTAAACTGCCTAACTCCTAAATTTTCCTCTCAAAGATTTGGTCTCCATTGTCTTCCACCAAAAAGTACATAATGTAAAAATTTTATCGACCACTAATCTTTCTTAAAAGACCTGAAATGCCTTTTCTCTTCCTTCATTTAATGAATACAAACATCTCCTTGATGTTACTTCTGAAGCTACAAGGGAGCCTGCATATTCATTTGGCAATATTTGAAAGATAACCCCGATACCAGAAACATGGGCAGCAGACTGGAAGTGCCCAAACGAGCCCTAGCAAAATTCACTGCCAGGAGAAGACCACTTCCACCCAAAACCTTCCACCTGCTGAATGGGCAGATTTTACCCCTTCAACACATGTGCTAACAGGGTAAAGACCCAAATTTCTCATGGTAACCCGTGCATCTTCCCATATTTCTCCCCACAAGAAGGCTCCATCTTCCAGCTGAGCTTTGAAGCAGAGAAAATCCATGGTTTGTGTGTGATATTTATGCAAGAAAAACAATAATAATGAAGATCCAGTGTGACTATGAGCAACTGATTTTTCCAGGACTGCATCTGAAGAATTTCTTCATTACATGATCCCAAAATCTGACCAGACACCACAAGCTGCAGCATTATAACGTGCTGAAAATACCAGTTGATTTCCAGAAAATATATTTGTTTATAGAGAGCTTTAAGCTGAAAATCATATTCAACCTTAACGCCATCCACCACTTCTGGGCCTATCCAGACAGGAGCAGAGGTTCAAAAACATTGTTATTTCCGCAGTGGGGCAAACTAAGCAAAGAAGAGCCTAGAGATCCTGTCCCAAAAGCTGGCAGGCAATTCAAGGGATTGCCAGGGGTAAAGAATCACCAGGTGGAAATACATAAGTACGTGGAAAAACTAGAACAAGGGAGTCATCTGCCTATCAGCACCAATTCAGGTAGCTCTCTGGGGAGGAGGTCGCACTGAATACCAAATAAACAGAGGCCGTTGGCGGCAGGGATGGAGGGAGATGAGTATATTTACTTCCAGCTGAGCAAATTTGTCAACTGCCTGTAAAACACATGATTACTATGGAATTACACGTATTACATTCTGTATTTATTCTTATTCTTATTTAAAATATAGATACTCTCTAGGGCTGGATTCAGATGAAAACCAAGGATTAAATGTGAGAAACAAAACCGGAATTCAGTAGCAGCTGAACATAGAAAATATTAAAGCAAGAAAGTAGGGGATAAGAATTAAACACAACACCAGGATTTAAAGAATAGAGGGGAATCAATATCACAGACCTGAGCCAGCCCTCAAACAGCCACCTAGATATTTCTGAAGTCCTCAGATGAGCCCATACTTTAGATTAAACAGTTGTACACCCTTCAATCCTCCTCATGGGTTATGGTTTCTAGACCTCTGATGAGCCTCGTTGATACCATCTTTGGTTGCACCTGAAAATCCCACACAACAGCTAATTTCCATTGTGCTACTGGGTGACCTTGAGCAGTACACCTCTACTTTTCACATCCTAGTTTCCCCTTTGTGAAGTGGGAGGGGACTCCTAAAATATCCAGAAACCTACTAGTGGGAACTGTGTGAGTGCTCTGTAATAACAGAGATGAGAGGGGGGAGGCAGAGATGCATCACGAAGGTAGAATGGCTGTTGGGCAGTGTGATGAGTTCAGAAGACAGTATCTTCATGGAGGGGAAGTCCACCTGGCTGCAAAGGCTGATGGGTCTGCATCCACACATTCACATAGTCTCGCCACAATTCATAGGTTTTTAAAGCTTTGAGGGGGTTTTACATGTCTCCAGTCTCAATTGTGGCACTACTAAGACCAGGGAATTTCCCAGTGCTGGTTCCTCTGGTGGGAAATGACTCTCTGCTACGTGCGTGAAGGCTGTTAGCCCAGGGATGTCTTGGATTATGGTGTATCTTCCAGACTGGAAACCCATTTCTTTTGTGACCTAAAGAGAAGAGAGAAACTCACTCATATCAGTGAGTTTAAGGGACAAGAACTCTCCAGGTATGACCTGCTCCATGACTGGAAGCACAGAGAAACCATGATGGGAGTTGCTGACATACCATCAACCCTTTGGCACAACTGGAGAAGCCACAACGACTTGGACAGTCAGGTTTGGTGTCAGGCTACCCTCTGTGACTCTGTGTTGTGGGGGTCTGGGACACTGGTCTCTCAGTCACCGTTCAGTACAGTCTTTGCTCTACAGCAATGCCCGGAGATGGCCCTACCAAGACAAGGCTACCTTGCTGGGAGGTGCTGTCGAGACAAATAGCAGGCGGCCATCCCTGCCAGAAGTTACCAGCAGGGATGGATATGTAAAGGCTTGGAGGTGATGCAGCGACTCAGACAGCAAATTGGCACCAGCTCTGGCAGCACAAGTGTCTCCCAAGTTGCAGACTGGTGCCCCATGTACTAACATTTCCCTTCCCCTGGTAGCACCCCAAGGGCTCCTCAGGACGTGGTTAGATGCCGTAGAGACTGGATCCCAAGCTCACTCTTTCCCAAGGCACCAAATAATGTGGACAGCCCGAAAGCCCCTAATTGGCACTGACCTTCAGTATTTCCACCTCCGCTGACGTCTTACAGCACCCTAAAGAGTACTGCTCTCTTGGTACGGGCGCAAGAGGCAGCAAGGAGGATGGAGAGGAGGAGACACAGACGCACACACACACTTACACACGCTCACAGGGATAAAAAGGATAACTGGATCCATGAAAATAAGCCAAGCACTGCCATCGTCGGTCTAAATGCAGATAAGTATTGTACTGAAAACAAAGATTACTTGTACTTTGTAGATAGAGACGTGTTTTGTTACAGGATGCTTTGTATGGAATTGGGTCACAGCAGAATATGAGCCAACTCCCCCCCTCCCGCCCGCCTCCTCCCAACCTCCCTCTCCGCCTGCCTATCCTTTGAATCTGGAGCCAAATCTCAAGGGTAACGGAGTAGAAATTGCTACAGTTTTGCCGTTTTTTTTTCCCTTGGCTGGGATTTGCTTTTCATTTGTGGGGCAATACTCGCGCCTCTCTGCCATTCATCTATTAATTAATGTCATTGATTATGAGCTGCTCTCTCTCAGCCTTCTGTTTGCAAACCCCCGGAGGGAGCGGGGGAGGTGAGGTGCATCCAAAGGATCCCCAATGCAAGTGACAGGGGAAGCACCAAAGCTTTGTTATCCTTCCCTCTACCCCCACCCCCTTGCCATGTCTTTGTCTGCTGTTTCATGTCCTCTAGCCTGGTACCTGTGCTATGGCCATCATCTTGGTATTTGGCCACCTATCCCTCTCCCCCGCAAAACCAACCATCTCCTGTTGTCTTTCTTCTGCTTCAGGAAAGAACTTTGTACCCACATTATTTATGGGTCCTACAGTGTTATCTGCCCTTCACAGTTACTCCAGATGCAACTCCATGTCTTGGGCACCGCCTACTTGAAATTTGTCAACACACCAAAGTTAACACCCAAAGACCCTGGCCAATGAAAGTCTTTCTACATCCTAGGCTTCTCCATTTCTCATTCAAGACATTACAACCGAGATTAAGTATCCCCAGAAACCTTTGATCTGTGCCCATATGCTTCCCATAGATTATTGTCTTCCTTGGTTCTGCGTGTTGGCACTCCTTCAGAGTGAATGTGTTGCTGGCCATGAAAGCCACAGAGGAAAGGACATCCAAATTCTGGCCATACTCACAGGTGCTTTTTTTTTTTTTAACCAAGAAGAGAGGTTTTCAGTATCTGGGCAATGCTAACCCTTTTCTCCTGACAAAAAGCTACTTTGGGGCTCTTTCTCAGGAACCAAAGCAGAGGCAGAACTGTGCCCACAAATGTCCATACCATAGCTGGAGAGATGGATGGATTTTTCTCCAGCTATGGAAGCTAGAAAACACCTTGTTTGGTTGTTTGTTTTTTGCTTTTTTAACATGCAGAACATTGGTGAGTCTCTCACAGCCAGCAGTGGGGCTTTGAGAAATGGGCCGAACAAGGTCCAAGGTCTGAGAGTTGTGATCTCCTCTTGGCTCTGAAGACAGCCCCTGAGGCTGGAGATACCAGCACTCAAGCAAGATCTGCAGGGAATGTGAAACATTTTGATTCTACAAAGCACAAGGAACTATTCTGACTTAATGGGCATTTGATGTTCATTGGCATGTGCGTTACTGGATTATGGTGTGATTGCTGGTAGCTGGTCACTGTTTATTCTACCCTTAAGAAGCCAAACTTCCAGTGGTACCAGCTGGCGATTTGTGTGCACTTTTTTATTGCACCATTACTGGTCTCGTGGGCTGCTGTAGGACAGACCTACAGTTGCTTTCAGACAGGTGCCACCTAAACCAGCCCAAGTCACATGGCATCTCCAAACCCTCTCCCACATGTTGGGCTTCCTCTGCCAGGCCACCCTCATCACCAACAGCCGTGGAAACTGCAGGGTTGCACGTTGGCATCCCACGCTGCTGCAGAGCCAGGAGCATGCCCTTTCCTGCACTGTGGATGGGAAACTATGGGTGGGACGCCTCTAACCATCACCAGTGTTGTCCAAGACGGCAAGACCATGAGATGTAAAATCTGCCACATTTTTAGCAGCTGAAATGGCATATAGGTCAGTATGAACCCTTCTCGTCTGTCCAGCTAACAAAACCATAATTTCTTCAAGCTTTAAGCTTGGGCAATTTAAATAGGCACCCAAACATTTTCTCAAAAAAGAGGTGGGTTTTTTTTTTCGCAATGCTGAGTCAGGACTCACTTTCCTCCACGCGCTGCATTTCACTCAAGGGCCTGATCCAGCCCCCATTAGAGCTGATGAATCCCACATCGAGAAAAAGACGTCACGGCATGGTGCAGCATAAAGTTTTTATCGGTGCAGGCTGGGAATGAGGTGCATAACTCACTGGTGCTGTTGCCACTTGTGAGTAATGCGCCCATTCCACACTCCCGCGGATAAAACCTTTATGGCCCACCGCAGCACCGGGTATTGCATCTAATATATGCACCGCCATAATGACGAGCACTGAAAACCTGTTTTTTTAACCTGTTTTCTCCCCCCCGCCTCCTCCCCCTTGCTCCTTCCCACCCTTACATACCCCTCCGTGTCTGCTTCATGGTGCTTTACTTCTGCTTTGTCAACTGCCTGGGGAACCCGCTCTATCGATATTCTGGACAAGGTTTTGATTTGGAAAAAAAAAAAAAACACCACAGAGTGAGCGGCATAATTTAAAAATCAAAGAAATTCATTTCAGTAGTAAAAGGTTAACAGCCTTTAGGAGGAACACTTTTTAATCACCCACGTCTAGACTCTATCACTCGAATCACCGGCAGCAGGAGTGAAATATGGCTAAGCCCCCGTCACCAAACAGCACCTAAAGACTGTTGTATTTAATCATGTCTGTGCACTAGTTATGGATTTTCATTATGATTCCCGATGCTGTTGCGCTGTGTAAAATATTAATATCCATAGTAATGATGCATGAAGCTTGGAGTGTAATTTCTTCACTCTCCTTGTCTGATATTAAATTGTTACCACTTTATCATTTGTGTAGAACTGCACGTTTCAATTAATCTTTCCGTATCAGCAGCCCTGATTAATATAGATCATGATTCATAAGCTTATCGTCACTATAGTTTTAACAGATCATTTATAAAGATCTTAAATTTCAGGGCCTGGGAGGCGCAGCCACTCCGTCCAAGGCTTTTCTCACTTCTTGCTCCAGCAGGTTTCGCCATTCAAACAACTAATTCTGGGAAAGAAAATTAGCCAGATAAAAATGCCTACTTGATTTTTTTTTTTTTTTTTTTTTAACTTTACTCAGAGCCGCCTGTAAACTTTTTCCCCGTTTGCCTCATGGAGCAGAAGGTGCGTGACTACAGGTGCTCACCAGCTTTGGTCTTCCTTGGTTCATCCCCTCTGTGGGAGCTGCCCTGGCTTCTCACATGGGTTTTGCAGCTCCTCGATAATCACTAGTCTTCTCCACCTCCGCGTGATGGACTCTTTTGGTGCCACAAAACCATGCTGGAAGGCGCATGCTGTAGTCGTGGGCTGAAACCTCACTAAGGCGATGCCGTTTCCTCTAGCAAGAAGGACCTCTTTCCACCTCACCCCTTCCCCAAACCGTTAAAAACTCATGGGGGGCCAAATTCCATGTTTCCATAAAGGAGCGAACTGCTGGCTGGAGCCAGCCAGCCTTTATTTTCCATGTTAGCCCAGATCCACGGGAGGCAGCGATTGCCCCAGCCACAGTGCAGAAAGCTGCCAGGGCTTCTCCAAGGTGGTTGCCTTGGAGCTGGGAGGTCATGCGAACCACGGATCCCCCCCACCAGCTACCCGTGGAGAGGTTCGGTGCTACCCAGTGCGCTTCCACCGCCTGCAGAAACACCGGGTCTTCTCGGGCAAGATGCTGTGCAGGCATTGCAGCGTGTGGCACAGATGTTTGCCTTGAAAATTAATGGCGAGAAGCAGCAACCCACCCTCAGCTGGGGATGAACAGACAGCATCTCGCATGAGGGAGCCGCCGGGCGCTTTCAGGACACTGTTATAATCGTAGTAATGAAGAACAGCAACAAATTAGTCATTTTTTAGTGGATAGAGTTGGAAAAGACGCATTAGATAGTTTAAAACATCCATCAAAGGTCCCTGTCTGGTTTTCTGTATATTCTCCAGGGCTTTGTCAAGTGATCTTAAGTGTCTCAAATACTGGAGAGACTCATGAGACTACTTAAAATCCTAATAGATGATTTTTTTTTTTTCCCCTACTTACATATTTTCTTTCCTGACAGTCCCAGAATTCCTTATTATAACCCTCAGCTTAGATTTGTGAAAGGATGTGGGGTTAACAAGGAGGAACAGCTCTAAAAATCCCACCAGGGACCATGCATGAGCCGGAGCAGGAAGCCACCGAGCTTGGTAGGGTCAGGGGGCATGGAAAAGAAGGCATTAGCAAATCTCTGCCATCTTTTCCCTCGCCTCCACGCCCATGACACCACTGAGCGCAGGCAAGCGCTGAGAAGCATCGCTCCCAGGCACCGAGGAGCCGACCCCATCCCTCCTCCATCCCTGGGAAGCATGCACCCGGAGTTGGATGCTTGGCGGGCTCCTCTCCCTTCTGCTTTTTGCCCCTCGGCCAAAACGGGCACGATGACGGAAACACTGCGATGGTTTTATTAACCTCCCACACTCCCTAACTAACGAGGGGGAGGGGAAAAACCCTGAGAAGTATACATCCGTATCTGAAATCTATACAGCAAGACGGATCTAGCCGGAGCAGTCTTTAGGGCATATATACATTACCAGGCAACAGTGAAATATAGCCTGAAATTTGTCTCCTAAGATGAGATAATGTAGCCGCGTTAACAGCTGCAACTGTCACTTTCAAGTGAAGTAGTGGGTATTGTGTTGAGTACATTTGCAGGGCAATTTTCCAGTTGGAATAAAAGGCTTTCCGAGGTGAATTTTACTTGGTTTTTATCCATCTAGCTAAGGTTATTTTTATATATATATTATACAAATATTGACTGGTTCTGAGGGCAATAGAGGTAAAATATTGCACCGGGAAAGAAAATAGTTCCCAAGTCTCTCTCTATATATTTTGGCCTCAGCTAAAGGCTCAGGGCAATAGATGCCATTTTCCCCCTCAGGGCATGAAATTTTACTGCTCTTGCTTCTTAGCTATTTTATTATCCCTTTGTCTGTTTGTAAAGAAGAAAGAGATAGGGTAGTGCTGGGCTTGGAGGTTTCTGCACAAAGCAAAGTGCTTCAGCGGAGTTTTGCATGAAACCACGAATTTGCATTGCCAGGATCTGTGTTTTAAAAGTGCTATATCAAATACAGATAAAGATCATTCCCAGTGTTGGGTTTGGCTTTTTTTTTTTTTTCCTCCCAAAATAAATATAATAAATTGTCACAATTATTCACCATAGGAGTTCCAACAGAGATCAGGGCTCTGCTGTACCAAGCTGTCTGAAATACACTTTAGGTAGCTTAGGTACTAGGCAATTTATGCATGTTACAGAAAAGCTGTGGTGGTTTAAGATGATGCAGACTTTCGGTGGCAGCAATAGAAACTCCTGCCACATCTGCCTGTTCACGTGCCCACTGGTTTTCTCATCACGCTGGTAGCACACGCACGGAGACGCTGGTGTTGGAACCCCTTTAGATGCAAAAGGGCATCTAAAGGGGGCAAAGACAAAGCCTCCTTTCAAAATTTGCCCCTGAAACCTTGGGTACGCCTTTTCGGCTGAGCTCCAAAGAGCCTAGCAGCAGATGAAAGTGCCAGTGGAGAGCCTGGGGCTGTGAGGAAGGTCTAGTGTCCAAGGAGGTCATTTATCTCAGTGTTTGGACTGGGGGCAGCAGACAGGACAATGTCTAGCTCTGGGCTTCACCAAAGACATTGTACAGCTGGAGAGGAGGAGGAAAAAGGCATCAAGTTGGCTCAAGGGCTGGGGGGGGCAATAGCTGATGGTGAGATGCTTGGGGAACGTAACCTCTTCAGCATATCAGAAAGAAAAGTGAGAGGTCAGCTCTTGAGGGGTTCTGCGCACCATCGTGTTGGAGAACAGGGCAAGGCTGAAAGGCCAATGGATGGACACTAACCCTAAATTCCAGCAGGAAATTATTTCTTACCTGCAGGGATAAATACCAGCTGGGGTGAGCAACAGGGTGGCTTTTTGCTTCTTCACTGTTGGCAAGTCAAGATGTGGTTGCTCCTCTGCAGCCTGTGCCTGGACAAACCATCAGTGGGAGGAAAACCAAAGGGCAGTTCTCTCTAAAACCTCGTAGCTCTAGGTTTGGTCTGTGTCTTCCCCATGGACCCATTTGAGACCCTTCCAGCTCTCCTCACACCTGCTATGGCCTTAGGGGAGGCAAAGAAGAGTCTCTGGGTTGGGGTCCCAACTCTGAGGCACAGAAAACCCATTTACCACCAAAGCCATCCTAGCTGAGCCACCTGTGGAGCTGACCCAGGCAGAGATACAGCCACCCAAACCTTGCCCCCAGGGAGATGGCAGCAAGCCCACAGCGGTCCCCGGTACTGAGCAGTCAGAGAGTATCAAGAGAGGAAACAAATCACCGGTGGCACCTATAGCCACAAGCAGAAATTAGAGAGTCTGACTATAAGGTCACAATAAATCAGTGCACTGACAAGGAGATCTACCCTTTGTCCAGGGTAGAAGATTTATCTGTGACCCCAGGCAGGGGCATTTCTTCCTTGATTTGTTAAACGCTGAGCAGAAAATGGAGCTGGATCCGAAGCCTGATGAGTACCTGATTGCAAATGCTCGTGCCCAACCCCGCGCCTGCTCTTCCACCCCCCCTGCAGACACGCACGCACTCCTTCTCAGGATGCTGTATTATGTTTCAAGAGAGCCTCTATTTTTTCCTGTCCGTGATGGACCAGCTTTTGCAGAACTTGATTATGTGGTTTGTTTTCCTGATGACATTTTAATCAGAGGGCTCTCTCACACACAAGATGCCGACCAGCGCTGGGGAAGAGCCTGTGTGCTGTCAGCAGAAGGGGATGGGTGCTCGCCAGCGGGAAGCATGGCACATCCCGGCACTGCGGGAAGGGGAGAGACCACGCTGGGGCGCAGGAGGAATCAACACACCGAAAGAAAAAGAGGTTTCTGAACAGGGGTTGGATTCCCAGGGTTTCTTTTGGAAAACTTTCAAACTCAGGGCGAAAACTCAGCAGTGGTGAGGAAGGAATTAATATTGCATGACTGCAAAGTACCAGCAGTGCATCCCAGTTTCCACACATGGTTGGGCAGGGTCAAGATAAACATAGGAACTTGGATGATACCTGCAACCAGGAGAGAGAAAAACTGCAGGAACATTGGCAACACCTGACTTCTGCCTGGTCCAGGACCAAACATGCCAAATTTGTCTAGCCACCAGGTCTGAGCTGTCTTCTGCACCACCTCCACGCTGATAGACCAACCAGCTCCAGAAGGACATCACCTTCACCCTGAAATGGCAAACATTATTTCCTCCTTTGCCTCCACTGACAAAACCTGCAGACATTCAAGGTCCACTTGTAAGGGAGTTTTACACATAATTTAGAGCAGCCTAAGCTAATTTAACTAAACAAAACCCATGCTGCCACCCCATCTATGCTACAGCATGCAACATAGACATGGGCAGCAGTAATGGGCAACAGAAGGAAGAATCGATGACGTTCATTTTGGCATTGCTCTACAAAGCTCTTCATTTTCCTTTTTTTTCATATCTCACCACTAAATTATTCCTTAACCAACTATTGTCGCGATTTGAGGAACTTCTGACACATTATAAATGCAAACGTGCCCGTAAATCTCGCGGTAAAAACTTAGCATGAGAAGCCTGCATAATTATAAACAGTAAATATTTTGCTGTGGCAGTGGTTCATAGGGGAAAAATTAACATTTCACTTTGGTTTGGCCCAAATGTGTTTTGATTTCCTTGGAGGTTGTTGTGGTTTTTTTTTCAGTTCGGTCTCCTGTAATATAAATAATAATGCAGCCAGATGCTTGGTACATAAACACATGGCTGATGAGCAAAGGGATGTGAAGGATAATGTTCATCTTTAAAACACTGGGAAACAAGGCTACTGTTTTTAAACTGTATAAAATGCATGGCATAAACCAAATGTTAATATGCGGGCAGGATCATAGTCATGGCGTGACTGGTGCAATTTGTTTGGAGCTTTGTCACACAATCCTACCCCTTTCTGCACATGAGTTTCAAAAAAATTGTAGAGGTCCCCAGTTTTATGGAAGAGGGCTGGAACATGGTGGTGTGACCATGCCATGAAGCAAAACTATAATTGGCTAAAATCAGTGCAAGTGAGTGCAGGATCTGGCTCACATTTTGCCTCCTCTCTTCCCGCTGCTCCACCTGAAGCCATTGGAAGAAGGAGGTCCAGTCCCTCCTGAATGGGACCACAAATGTCTCTGCTGGATATCCAGTGACTCTAGAAATTACAGAGATTCCTCGGGAAAATTGGTTACTTCTTCCATTCAAGAAAAACTGGTTTTCTCTGTGATCATGTGAACCATACTTGAATAACTTACCTCTGAATTACGAATAAGAACCAATCACATTATTAAAGATGGTGTGTTGAATATTTATCACTCTTCTGTGCATGTGAATCTAAATTCAAGAGATTTGGCAGTGTCACAAGCAGTTGGGGTTGACTCTTATTGTCACATTTTGCTTAACATCATCCTAGGTTCCAGTGTGTTACAACTGCGATAGCAGTATATAATCAATACCGCGTTTGTCCAAAAGTCCATAGCCATGTGGGAGAAAATTCCCAGCACCCTCTTCTCCAGAAAAATTTGCATAGAGTTTCACATTTCTGTTCCATTGGTGCCACCTATTGGTAAGTGCACATGTCAACCCGCGAAAACAGTCATTTTCTTTGAGGAGCGGTGACGGGGACATGGGCCTCTCACCAAAGATGGCCAACTGCACTCATGATGTAGGCATCCTCTGGGACCAGTTTGAGAGCAAGCTGCTGGGTCCCATTGGGGCATTCAGCTCCATCGACCATTTTCCACCAAGCTCAGCTCATGAACCTGCAACTAAACAGTGTGTTGCTGCTGAGTTGAGTAGGAAGTCCTACTGCTGGCTTCTGCTTAGCCTGGCCACTACTTTTGTCCTCTGGAGAAGATGAGTTACTGGTCTGTCCCATAAAGGATGTGGTGCCCATCATAATCTGCCCAGTCCTAAGTGGATCAGACCTTCACAAAAGCTCTCCTTGGTTTACAGGCCAGTGACTTGGCCATCAAAGCACCAGCATGATGTTCTTAGTCCTGCGTATCCATCTGGGCAAGCTCCCAGAGGGACTTAGCTAATACCAATTCCAGGAAATGCTAAAACTCCTGTTCTATGTGACTTACCTTGATGTCTTGATTGAACAGTTGTTCTTTATTGAGAACAAATCTGCTCTCCTTCTCAATTGACTAGGTCTTCCTCAGGAAGGCTTCCCAGACAAAAGGGGGGCAAAAAGAGTAAAAGTCACTGATTTATGAAGATTAATAATTAATGCAGATCAACCACTTTGTCTCCCTGGAGAGCATCTCCCAGGAGAGACCCATTGGGCATCCTTGGTAAAGAGAATGACAACCAGCTGTAGCCTGACCAAACTTTGCCAGCCAGAAGACCTGTCCACAGTACTTCTCTGCACAGCTTAGACTTGGAAATGATCAAAAGCCCTATGTCAGCCATTACCTGAGGACATCAGCAAATTCTGGGCTGGGGCTTTGTGCCAGATCCTCCTACAGCTCAAACAAAACACTTCTTCCCTCAGCTGGGGTCTCCTTGCCAAGAATGTCCCCAGCCTTTTAGGAGGCGGTGACAGGAGAGGGAGACCTTGTGGGTTGGGTAACCCCAGGAAAGTCCCAGAGTCCTGCTCCCAGCAATCCTGCAGGGTGGGCCTGAGTGTGCATGGGGACTTTTCCTTGTGCCTGAAGGTTACCTTCGCTTACCACCTTGGCTTACAGAGGGCAGCAGGTGACCCCAAGCTGCACTGGACCAACACCAAAACCCAGGGATGATTCAGGATGAGTCCTCTCAGGAACACACTTTCTCCACTTTCCCATGTGACGAGTCTTTTCTAGCAATGGCTTCTCCCACATCACCTTCCATGTAGGCTGGAGCCAACCCAGAAAGGTGCTGTTCAGCTCCCTGCTCACCTCCATCCCATCCTTTCCAGAATTTCCCGGCTCTCCCCAGAGCCCCCCGTCTCTGATCCCAACACAGCCCTTCCTGTCCCTTACACTTTCATTTCTGTTTCTTTACATCTTTATTAAACTCTATAGCCACTTTGATAGGAAAATTGAAAAGAAAAAGATATGAGGAACAACAAAAAAGCCATAATTATGAAGATTCAATTTAATTTTAAAGGTTGTGGAAGGAGGAAAAAAAAAAGAAGCAGGAGAAGAAGAAACCAAATTAATTTAGCAGGAAAGCATTGCATGAAATATTGTTGGAGTTTAATAACCATGCAAAGACAGATGATATGTGTGGAAAAATTAGTTGTAGGACCTCATAATAGTCTATTAATATTTTCTACAGGCGCAGAAACCCTTTGCTGAATGATTGTAACAAAGTAATCTTTTTTTTTTAAGACATTAAAAAAATATCTTCAAAAGAAGAAGACGGCAGCAATGTACATACTGTACAGAATGGAGACCCCGGCAAGGCACGTCAGGTCCCAGGCTAGATTCAGCACAGGCTTCTCTGCTCTGCCACGATGGAGGGTCTCCCACCAGCCTGCTTGCTGGGGGCACTTGTCTCAAAAGGTAGGACAAAGTCCCTTGACAAGGCATCTCTCCCCGCTTTTGGACTGGTAGGGAAAGGCGTTTCTCCTGGCAAGGACAGGAGTGAGGTCCCTGTCAGCTGGGGAGACAGTTGCTCTGAGCAGGTAGGTCTGGCAGAGAAATAATCTCTTGGAGGAAACTATTCTATGGGCAGCCCCTGCTCCTGGACATGGTTGCTTGGTAGAAGCAGCTTTCTCTTTCTCCTCCCTCCTCCCAGAAACCACTGCATTGCCCCTTTCAAAGAAAGCCCGGCCGCTCAGAAGTGTCTGGACTCCACCAGCGGAGGATGCACAACCCATCTCACATTTGTTTCTTCTTCCAGACAGCCCATTCAGCCAAAGGCTGGCATCGACCTTGGGCATCTCAAAGTGGAAGCGGCCATGGGAAGTGTGAATCAGTGGGTCTGGGTGAAGAGGTCCACAGAGGGACCAATGCCCGGCCCCATACACAACTGCACTCTTCCCTTCCCTCTCCCCTTCAACTCCAGCGAAAGGTTAGACTCAGCTCTGCTGCCCTTCCTCCTTGACTCTGCCATCATAGTCCTGTTTTCTCTACATATCACACCAAATGAAGCCAGAATCTTAATGATCAGCCATGGTCGGGTCTGCTGGCATCATGATGTGACAGCAACGGGCAGGTGCCCCACAAACAGAGGGAGCAACAGCCTTTCTCAAGGCAGCCCCAGGAGACCAAATGTCATCATCAAGGTCTTGTTGAGCCTGGAACAGCCTTGAATTTGGGCCATGAAGCCAGACATGGCACCAGAGCAGGGCAAGGTTGCTGGCCAAGGACTACACTGATTGCAAAGCCCCATGACCTCATTGCAAAGAGAAGGATGCTTGAGTTGACTTGTCATTTTCTGTTCCCCAACACAGCCAGGGCAAAGACCTCCCCACCACGGCATGATGGTGGAAAGCTGATGCTGAGGAGAAGCATGCCCAGCAGCAGCACTGAGGCATGGATGCTGTTCAAGGGCAGAGGCAGCTGGAAGGAGCTCAGATTTTGGGAGGACAAAGGGAATGGGTCAGACCACAGAAAAGTCATACCCATCTTTAGCAGCGTATGGCTGGTCTCCAAAGATGCATTTGTAACATTAATCATCCAAAGGGCTCTGCACACGAAGGAAAGGGCAGTGGTGATGTTCCTGCGTAGTACTGAGAAACACACACACACAAACACATGTACGTGCACACAGGGGTGTGCACATGCCCAGCATTTTTGTTGGAGGTGGAGGTAAAACCTTGTAATTGCACCATCAAGGATGTCTTTAAAATCGGTGTTAAACAACCAACACCAGCATCACCACAACTGCACCAAGACAAAGGATGGTAATGGGGGCAAAGGAGGAGAGGTCTCCGTCTATGGACATTTTGACTTGGTCTCCTGAAAGGATGTATTTCCTTGGTCCTAAATGGGATTTGCTTTAGCTCCAGACAAAACCCTTAGCATCCTGTAAACTCAACTAGGTCACTCCTGCAAGTTAAAAATAAAACGAAATCAAGAAGTGAAATGAAATACTGAAGTGAATAAAATAGAATAAAATAGAATAGAAAAAATAAAATAAAATAAAATAAAATAAAATAAAATAAAATAAAATAAAATAAAATAAAATAAAATAAAATAAAATAAAATAAAATAAAATAAAAATAAACCCAGGACAAAACCAAACTGCAATTCATTCAGCTTCCCCTTTCTCCTATTTTAATCTGTATAGTACCATCCAGTTCCAGCCTCCCCCCTTCCCCTTTTTTTAAATACAGTCTAATCCTGAGTGTGAACTGATGTAGTTTGTGTGTTAGGGGGGAAAAAAATCTCTCTCTCTTTCTGCCTTTTTTTTCCCTTCTTCTTTCCTTGGCCCAGTTCATTATTTTTCTTTCTTGTCACTCAGTGTGATAGGTTGAACAGAAGTGCACAGATGAGCACTGAAAACGGTGTCACAAGGCCTTAATCTAGTCTTTAATGCCTGACTTCAGAGATGTCATTTATCTTCTAACTGCAGCAGGCTTCCACCAACTTTATCTCTAATAATATATTGATGGATTAAAAGGGTCGGGCAGGAGACCGGGCTGGAAAAATTGCTTATTGACATCAAAATACAGTGCCCTCAACCTGATAAACATGGAGGGGCTCGTGTATCTCCCAGAATAGTTGGCGTTGCTATAATTTTTTTTTCTCGCATGTTTCTCCCAGGTTCATGGGGTGGTCCAGCAAAATAAACAAACGGAACAAATAAATAGGAAATATAGTTTCTGCATTGACGCAGCCGAGTGGAAGCCCAGCCATTTCTGTAATAGTTTCTTAATGATAGTGCCGTACAGGGCTATTTATCGCAGACTGCAAGCCACGTTTCGCAGCGACCTGCCAGGGAAAGGCTGCCATTGTTTTAGGGGGTCGGGGATGGGGGGGGTGGGTATTAGGACAGGCAGGATGAGAGATTGCAGCACCCTGTAATAGCATTTCGGGAAGCTCTTTCTGTCCCCGGCGGTGTAAAAGTCAGGAGCTGTCGAGCAATCTTTACGGCTGAAATTCATCCCTTGCCACACGGATCTCGTGCAGCAAGAATTAAACGGGGGAGAAGGGACTGCCATGCAAAGCATGGGCAGAAAGGCTGCCCCGACCTCTGCTCTCCCCAACGACCCTGCCAGATGGGTATCCAGTGGGGAAATGCTAACTACCTATTATTTTGGGGATGATATTTTGCATGGCCAAGATACAGCTGGAGAAAACAACCCCCTTGCTCTTCGGCCACCCCGGGCATTTTGGGTTGCCGCTCATGTCTGATTTATCTATCCCTTGCAGATTTCAACCGTTTTCACTGCACAAGTTGGCTTGGGGAGCATCCTCCAAGGTCCTCCAACAGAAAAATATGGGTTGTGGCCAAACAGCTTCTCAACGTCACAGGAGCAAACGCACCTGAGCATCGGCATCCCATCACCTCCGCCAAAAGCAGCAGAAACCGTGTTCTGCTTGGTTTTACCAATCCTATGGGATTACTGGCAGGGAAAGGCAGTCACAACCGGCATTGGTAGGGCTGAAAATGTTGAACAGGTGAAAATGTTTTCCTTGCAGGGGGATGGAGATGGTTCAAGCATTCACTCTACAAACATTGCATCACCGGGGAAAGGTGGAGCCCCCACCGAGGACATTGCAATGTGACTTTCGTTTGTCTCTTGCTAAGGAAACTTGTTGCAAGTAGAGACGACTAAAAAGCATGGATCCTAATCCTGAGGAAAGCGCCAACATTTTAAGGCTGGTTTATAACCAGGCTGAATGGCAAAACCTTCTCTTGGAAGAAAAAGTTGAGAGAAAAACACTGAACAGGACATTGCAATTCAGACTGGTGTTCCCGGTCCATTCCAGCTTCAGCTACAGGTGCCCCCCACCCCGGCCCATGTCTTCTCCAATAGGGCTCACTCAAAAATGCCACCCAGTGTGCACTGTGATGGACAGATTCCCCCTAAACTGCTGCCTGGGCTTCCTGGGAAGCCCATGAGCCACAGAGACAGGCGCAGAGATAAACTTTGTCACCAGAGAAAGCATTTCATTTCATTTTCCTGGAAAGAAATTCCATGAAAATCAATCTCCCCACAGAAAATTTTGATTCTTGGCAAAAAGCCTTTTTCTGATGGGGAATTGCCTCAACTCAAAAATATCTGAGCGGCCGCATTTACAAGAAGAGTCACATCTCATTCCTGTGTGCATTGAGAGGGATTTAGTGTGAAGGCAAGCTTGGCGGTCCTTGAGGGGGTGGTAAAGTTGCAAGCACCATCATCACAAGAGCTTTTAATTGTCAAGAGTTCAGGCTGCTTTCATCGTACCCCAAAACTCGAGCTAGGTGGCTTGGGGAGGTGTCAGATGGCCCAGCAAAGACCACGTTTGTCATGGAAGTGGTCCTTAGCTTGGAAGAGACGGGTTCGCAAGACCTAACAAGCTTCCAGACCTTGAAAGACTTACCTTTCCCTCGTAGATGGAAATAATGGAACTCATACTGCAGCACATCACGTAGACGATGTCAGGTACAAAGGTCTCTGGGACGCAGAGCCCATGAATAAAGATCAGTGACCGAGCCCCATACAAACAGGTTCTGGAAGAGCAGTGCTGATAAACACCATTCCCATTCAGGAACCCTAAGAAACACAAATAAATAAAATTTTTAAAAGGGGAGAATGGGGAAAAATTAGCCTGATGGTCTCTGATCAGCAACGAAGCCATAACTTTGATTGCGAGCAGTGCTCTGGGAGCAAACGGCTGAGCATCACCCTGTCCGGCATCCCAGTTTCTCCAATGGGGATGATTGGCAGGCGCTTGCAGACGGCAGAACACAAGCCTTGCATTATAAGATTGTCTTTCCGAAATTTACCCACTGAAACGCTGAATTTATCAGCCGAATTTATCAGCTGAAATGCCTCAGACTTCTGGGAAGCTGCCTCTGGCCGACCACTTGATGGGAAGAACGTCTCTGATTTTTTTTGGCATGTGGAACTAAAGCAGCTCAGCCGCTTCCCCCTGCACCTGCCAGTCACTCCCGGTTGCATTTTATCTCAGCACCATTTTCTAATTTCACTGCGGTGAAGACTATCACAATGCATTTTTGCAATAGGTAGCTAAAATGACAAACCGTGAGGATTGTTGCATTTCGAATATAAATTGAATAAATTACTGTAGTTAAAAATAGCGATTTAATACCCGTATTCTGTTAAGGAAAAAAAAAAAAAACCTCCTGATTTTTTTTGCAAGTGCCATTCTTTACATGTTTCTTTTTTCAGTCTCCTTGGCAAGCAGAGAAATACCCCAAAAGGAGATAGTTTTCTCGCTCAGAAATGGAATTCTCTGAAGCCTTTTGCAGCACTTTGTTTCCTTCCCGCTGAATTCCCTGGAAGGCTCCAGAGTGACGTAACCAGCGCAGAGTTTGGCCAGCGCTGCTTGGTTTTAGCAGCTCACTAGTCTCTGAGACATTTCACGAATCAACTTTTTTCCATTATTCCCTTTGATTATCCCATCCCTCTCTGAATTTCCAGCTCATCACTTGTCACCCCTTATATCAAGGAGGGAGGTGGCGGTTCTCACCCCAGAGCTGCATCTTCCCGTGTTTGCAAAGCCACGGGGCGCATCACAGGTCAGCCGTGAGCTGCATCCTGCAGCCAGACCCAACCCCGCTACGGACCCTGCCGTGGCATGGCTGCTTTGCCCACGGGAATGTGACATTAAGGAAGCCCTGACAATAATTCTTCATAGCTCTTCCACCACCTATGAACTAAGCCACGGCAAACTCTCACAGGTGTCCACAGCACTGGGGGTTTCTCCTCAAGGCTCAACTATTTCTCATAGTTAGATGTTGACATATTTTTACACGGAAATGATTTCACTACCTAATGGAGTAGCGAACTCTCTGGGTGTTTTTTTCCCAGGGCTGGCCGTTTAAAATCAAAAATATCCGTATCATGCTTGGCCATCCTTACCTGTTTTCCTATTATTCTCCAGAAGTAATTGCCAATGATTTGACGGAGCGGTTCCCAAAAGGCATGGGCGTGCACATCTATTTGTTGTACTGCATCCTGCATCTTCCAAGGTGCCTTCTCCCTCAAAACACTTTTCCCCTGAAGAATCACGCTGTCAAAAACCCTCATTATTTTATAACTTCTGTGCCCCTCTTCTCTTCTCACCTTGTTAAATACTGCTGGAGCAAAGGAGTTCAGTAGCTCTACCATTTTAGCAACACCATTGATTTTGTCTCCCTCTTCATTTATTAATGGAACTACTTTCTCTCTAGTATTCCCTTTTCCCTGATATAATTGTAAAAGCTCTTTTTATTCCCCTTAAGCCTTTCTGCTCTCTGAGCTGGCCTTATCTTTTCCCTGCAAGCCTTAACTGACTGTATATTCTTGTTTAGTTCTCTTTCCCTTCTCCATTTTTCACTATAGGTTCTTTCTTTACGGTCCTATCTTTCGCCGGCGCTTTGTTATGCCACATTGGATGCTACTTGTCCTTCCATTTATTTCGACGGGAACAGTAGCGTGTCCCACTCTATGGAGCTATTCTGGCGTTTCTGCCCTTTTCTCACCCCTCTGGATTTAACACATCTCCCCGGCGCACCCAGTTCACGCCTGGCCACGGAGGCACTGGGTAAGGTGCAGGCTGGAAAGACACCGTCACAAGCACCGTCCATGGGAAGTCCCACGCCTTGTAACATCCTGGGCATGTGTCCCCATCTAGGAGGAATGAAAACATCGCTCCCAAACCACAGATCCTTTTCTTCCCACTGGTGGTTCAGAGCCAACCCTTGCTTCTGAACCCAAAGTCGTGGGGTTTCCAAGAAGCGAAGTGGAAAGTTCATGGGGTGATTTTTCCTTATTAGAACAACTATCGTCTGGAGGCAAAAGACCAGATAGATTTTACCAGGGCCTCCGTGAAATTTCTGAACTTTTTTTTATGTTACAAACATTGCAATACCAGTGGGTCAGACCAAAGGGCTCAGGAGCCACCCTGGTTCTCTGGGTCTCTGGCTTTTTGCAAGTGAAATGTCTTCATTCCAAATAGGTAACAGCTTAAAAGAAAAAATAAAAATCGCAGTACCTTTTTTAATGAGTCATCATTTCATCTGGAAGAACCAAAGCATTGCATTTTTAAAATAAGGAAACACACGCTTTGATTCCATTGGATTTAGAACATGTTGAAAGGAAGCGCTTTCCTGAAATTGTAACAAATGCACACCATTCTTTCACCATGTCTGAATCTACATTTTCCCATACAAGATGGCTTTTTTTTTGCACGGAACAGAGATGGGAATTATCAGAAGACCAGAAAACAATGCCTCTAAGGAAAGATTGAAGAAGTTGGGGTTGCTCAGCTGGAGGAGAGGTGGGACGTTGCTATAATCTCCGAGTACAGAGAAGGCTTATGGAAAGAGGAAGGGATAGCTTTTCTTCCTGGTAGGTAAGATAAGTAGTCATGAGCTTAAACCACAGCAGGAGAGGCTAAGGCTGGATACGAGGGGAGCCTTTCGAGCGACGAAGCTGCTGAAGTGCAGGGACAGGCTATTGGGGGAGCAGGTTGTGCCTGTATTGATGGAGGTGTCTTTTCAACAAGCAGACCACCACCCACCTGGAGCAGCATGATTCAGCTGGTCCTGTTGCAAAGGTCATCCCAAGGTTCTTTACATCTCCTTTTTCCTCGGATTTCACTGACCCTGCTGCCCTAGCAAGTGCCAGTCAGCAAGGCTCAATGTTTTTTGGATACTGCAGCATTTCTATAGCGCTGTGGGGTTTTGGTGGGTCCAGAGAGGAACATCTCAGAAGACCTGCTTGGTCTCCAAGCCTACCACCAAGCACAGCCACTGTGCCAGGCCCTGCCCCTGTGTTAGGCACTGCTGAAGCACAGGTTTCTATGAAAACATTATTGAGAACATAAAAGACTCAGGCACTGAAAACCAGCCAGAGATACGAAGCCAAAACCTGCCAGGAGCAGCGTTGCAGGCAAACCCAGCCCAGGAGGATCCAGAGCCCCATTGCAGGCACAGGTAGGGGGGAGGAAGGTGGGATCCTTCAGGGAGTTTGGCACTGCTCCCTTCTCCAAGTCTCCCCTAGTGTGCGCAAAAGTTATAGCATGGCTAATTACAGGAAATTAAAGAGAAAGAGATATAAAGAGATTGCCTGAGCTGAGGGAGGCCTGGGGAGGGCTGGCGGATGTCCCATGGTGCTGCCACTGCAATTAGACCTGCAGAAAGTGGGGCTGGAATGAGAAAACCTGGAACCATGTGGCAGGAAAAGGTTAATTATAACCCATTTCTTGGGAATCTAATTTCCAGGCATTGAAAATTTGCAGATTAACAGGCAGAAAAGACATTTAAAGTGGTCTAGGCTGGAGTGGCAGCGATGAGAGACTGTGACAGAATGGAGCTTGTCCTTAGCCCAGAGGACCACAGTAAAGATGTTCATGCAAGGCCTGTGAGAGGCACCTGGTTAGAAGAAATGTTCTAGATTGACGCCAGCAGTCAGGAAGCTTCCGGAAACTGGAAAAAAAGTGCCATATACTTGGCTGTTTTTTTGGTGTGAATTCTTAGCTGAGATGAAGATGATGACTGTTTTGGTCACACCATCCAAGAAATCCAACCAGGCTGGATGCAGAAGACGAAACAAACTCCTGATCTTTGTAACTTTTCTAACAACTCTTCCATTAGTCCAGGCACATCCACGAAACTGCTCTTTCCAGCACTCCTGCAAGAGAGCGAAGATTTCACATCAACTCCTCAAAAGATGAGATAACACTGTGCTTTCAACTTGCCACACCTGTATGTCTCCTATCTTGGCTCTTCCATGTCATCCAAGAACACAGGATTAGTGCATTTCTGTGCTTTTGAAGACTACAACCATATGACCCCTTCCCTCCACCAGCAAAGATTCATCTCCAGAGCAACTGGGGATTTTGCCTTACTGGTTTTGCTGGGACACATTTCCAGAGCCTCAATGCTTTAAGGTTAGAAGCACACCATCACCACCACCAGCCCCAGCATTCCTGTACCTATGGTGTAATCATGGCAAGGGGGAGGATGCAGAAAGGAGGTCCATGTTTTCAGAAGAAAGAAACAATAATTCCTTCGGCAGTTTGATGTTAATAAAAAAAAGTAAAGGCTTGTAAGCTGCTCTGAAGCTTGAATGTCAGAAGTAGACCCTGGGGACGTGGATTAGAGGGCACAATGAAGGTGAGTCTGTGAAATGAGCATCACGGATCTTTGGGCGATTGTTAATAAGAACACAGAAATGCAAATCTCCAGGAGCTGGTGAGACATCAGCCTGTGCGCCTACAAATACACATGTGACTCCAATCAAATTAAGAGAGATTCAGACCAAGACGGTAAAAGGCTGACCTGATGCCTGTTACAGCACGGAGGCCTTATCTCCTGCTGGCGGGGAGCAAGAGGTCCCTCACAGGAGCAATCCCAGTGCCTCTTCATGTATGGAAAGTGTAGGGAGGTGACCCTATCTAAATTTGGCTGGGTTCATGAATATCCTCTTTGGGGGCATCTGGCCACCATGTGTAGCACTGCCTAGAGATTCCCTTACACGTGGCGACAAGCAAATTGTGTGCACTTTAGTGAATCCTGACTGCAACGACAAATAATGGATATGATTATCTCCTTCCTCTGCTTTTTTACTTGGTTTTATATGGGAATCCAGTCCAAACTCTTCATGAGGCTGAGATGCTGTTAGAGGAGGAAGCTGAATATTGGGCACAGGTTCCTCATGCAGTAAGGGCTTTCTTCTCACAGCCCATGAATTGTGGTTGCTCTTTTGTTTGGAGTTTAGAAGCTGAAAAGCAAGCACTAATTCCATCCTGCTCCAAGCTTTGTGCTGTGCCTGAGGACAATGAGTCATTGCATACACCCTTTGCATAAAGATAAGCTCACATGAAGGTGGCTCATCAGCTCCGGACCTGATCAGAAAGGACAACTGCTTCCATAACAATCTTTGAGTCTTGTCTTGAATGGTACAACAATTGGGTTCTTGAGGATCAGCAGGCAGAGGGTTGAGCCCGGGTCTCCTGGAGACCTGGACTGTGCTCAGAAGCAACCCTGAGCTTGGCAACAGCGGACATCTTCCCAATCACCACTTGGTTCTTGCATATGACCTTCCACTTCATATTTGCAGATGTGGCCCTTGGTCTTTCTTCTCCTCCAAGGGCTGAACACAAGTCAAAGAGGATGAATGGTAGACACTAAATTCATGATATCCTGCAGCATTTAGGGAAGAATAGAGAATACAACTCCAGCCTCCTAAAATTCTGGCTTTTGAGATACTGCTGATTTGGCCCAACCTCAGTTCCTGGCCCGTGAGAAACGGTGTTAGCAAAGACGGTCAAGAGCACTGAAGCAGAGGCAGAGATTTCCAAGGGTTGAGAGCAGAACCCGAGATTTTGGTGCACCTTGAACCCATACCCTTCCAGGACCCTACAGCCAACAGCAAGGAGAAAATGAGCCACATCAAAGTTAGCACAGGCTGGGTTTCGCATTGTGTCTCCAGAGCAGCGGAGATACGGCAGGCTTCCACGGGCACATCCCCTCGTTCTTTCTCTTCTGAATCCTTTATTTTTTTTCCCCCCTTTCTCATTCTGTCTTTGCTTGCATTTCAAGGTTAAAAAAAGTCAGGATACAATAGTAAATATGTAAGATTAGCTCCTAAAATATGTTAGCAAGTGAAAGCTAAAGAAAGCCAAATGAATTTAAAAAAGGCTTTCTTGAAGCTTAGAACAGAGACAGTTCTTTTGATCCTTTATCACACAATAACAAAAAAAGCACCAAGCGAGATAAATATATATAATATACATATGATATATATATTTATACACTCCATGTGCGCGGGTATGCGTGCGTGTGTGTGTGTGCATGTGTGTGTGTGTATGTGTGTATTTTAATTCACATAGGCTTTCCTTTCTTTAAAATGCTGCAAGAAGCTTTTTTTTCTGCAGATTTCTTTTTCTTTCTTTTTTTTGATATTTCAAAGCTGGCAGTTCAGTAAATGGCTGGAACTGCCACATCTCTGTTCTTGCTAAAGAAATCAATGCTAATCCTATTACTGGCAGTTATCACCTATCCCAGAAACCGCGGCTAAAAGAAAAAAAAACACTGAGATGTCAAAGTAGGAAAAAAGCATGGAGGAGGGGGAGAAAGCGCCCTTCATTCACTTTCAAACAGTGATTGTTTTCTTATTTTTGATCATTTTTTCCTGTTAAGAGAGAAACTAAACCACAATAAAAAAAAAGGAGGGGGGAAAAAAAAAAAAGAAAACCTACCACCAACTCAAATCCATGCTCAAATAATATTAAGGGCCTGATTTAAACCAACACATCCGCACGTAAACCCGGGCACCGCTGAGAGCTGGGGGTCACGCCGCGGTGCCGAGATGGGGAGCGCAGTCCCAGGGTCTGGGACCCGGTGGCTGGGCAGAGAAGACCCCACGTCCCCATGTCTCCTGCCAGGGCGCTGCAGGGCCGCCTGTGGATCCAGAGGGTTTGCTGGGGGCCAGTGCTGTCAAAGCTGGCAGAGGCAGGGGGTCTCAGCCCCTTTTTGGGTGTGCTTGCCATGCAGGGACCCCTCCAAAGCACCCAGCGAGGTATTTGAGCAAGGCAGGGAATTTTTTCATGCTGCCATTGGCTGGTTCACTGTGTTGGCTCTGCTTGGTGCAGCCAGCTGTGGATACAGCCGGACTCCCCTGCCTGCTCCCGATGGGAGCAGATGCCCCATTCCCCGGCACAGAGCCATTCCCTGGATACACATCGGGCTCTGTCCTTCACATTTTCCAGTTGGTCTCAGGGCTGAGCATCTCAAAAGGCTCAGTGCAGATCATACTTCACCATCTGCATGGGATCTTGGTTCCCCCCAAATTTTTTTTTTTTAACATGCCTACACCGTTGCTTCTCTTTCTACATGCTCCTGCAACATGCTTGCTCTCTTTGAGCATCCTCAAGGTCCGGCTCACATCTGTCTGGGATTTCAAGGTCCCTGTTGTGACCGTGATCACAAGTTGCTGAACAGATGGAGCTCCTGAGGTCAGCTCACCCTGTGAAGGTCCTGGTTTGGCATGTCAGGTGGCCCTGCCCGGCCCACTTACCGCCTCATGAGTTTGGGTGGTCAGACAGCCTAACAGGCTGCCCAGGGAAGTGGTGGAGTCACCATCCCTGGACCCTGGAGAGATTTAAAAGACAGGCAGACATGGTGCTGAGGGACATGGGTTAGCAGTGGTTTGGTCAATGTTAGGTTGATGGTTGGACTCAATGATCTTAAAGGTCCCTTCCAACCTAGGTGATCCTATGACATCCCAGCTGAATACGTATTACTCCAAAAGGCGAGAGCTGCAGCAGTTTTTGAACCAGTGCTTTGGGAAGAGGTACCCAGCTCCTGTCCGTTAGAGCACACCATCCTCCTTGCTGCCAGAAGCAAGGAGATGGTAGTCACCAGTCTAATATGCTGAGGGCAGGCTGGTACCAGCCACACAGCTCACAAGCAAGAAAGTAGGGCACAAAACAAATAAGCAGGCAAGGAAGAAATTAAAAAACCCCAATCAAAGGCTTGGACAATCAGGCAGCTACATGTCTGCTCCACCTAGCCACAAGGCAATGCATTTCCCAGAACGTTGACAAGCATTTCCACAGCACGTCACTCTCACCACCTATATCACTGTGGACATCCCTTCCAACCTCTCTCTTTTCAAGCAAAATTTCGTTCATTCTGGGCACTAGCTCACTGCCAGTGAGCCTGTGGAGATATTTGGAGCCTGCTGGAGGTATTTTTCTCCACCTTTAAACTCTGAGGTAGAGTTAGGACCAATTTAGGCTTTTGAGAATATCTTGTGCCAAATGAGCTTGCAAACCCTGGGGAAGCGAGCAAGGGACGGAGGAGCCACTGGAGGCTACAAGATGAGGGAGCAAAACCCAGGCACCTCATTTCTGCTGTCATTTGCAACCAGCAAAACCAAACAAAGAAAGAAAAAGAGGAGGAAAGTATTTGGCTTTTGCTCCCCTCTGGCCTTTGGGTGGTTTGTAGGTCCTGCTCCCGCACAGCCTTGCTCTTGCCCTCCCTGCCCAGCAGACCCCACCACATCCACCTCTGAATGTCCGGCTGCACATGTCCAGCCACCCTCGCCGGCAAACGCTGCCCATCACAGCAGGCTTTTTGCTTCAGCAAAAGGACCAACAACCATCTAAGCACCAAGGGATCCACAGGGGCAAGGACTATGGCACGTGTCCAGGTGCCTGGGCCCTCCACAGATGGGTGGACACGGCCCAGGGAGGAGGTACCATGGGAACACGCACGCAACTGGGGAAGAGGTGACATAGGGAAGCAAATAAGAAGGGATGTTAGAGTCTTACGGGGACACCAGCAGGCCATCGAGACGCTCAGGGGTGACAGAGGGAGAGCAGATATGCGCAGAGCTAATGACACCTCGGGACACATCAGGCCGCCACCGTCGGTGCACGGCGTGTGACAACGCCGGGGACGGAGCAGAGATATTTCCATCACAGGGTGCGGCGGGGAGCAGGCAGCAGCAACGCTTGATAGCAAAGCAGAGGCAGAGGCTGAAAAGAAAAGCGTAAGGATTTCTCAGGGAGGAGAAAGAAATGTGTAAAGGCAATTCCTGCGTGTGGCTGGGGTTTCGGAGGGGATGGAGGCAGATGTGAGGATACGTGCTCATTTGGTCATGGTTGGAGGTATTAAAGGAGAATAATTGTTGGACAACCCCAAACTAAAATTAGTCCTAGTTTAACTCAAAAGCAGGGAAAAATATAATTTTGGTTCCAGACTGCTATGAGATTTTTTCATGGTTTTAGTACAGCTGAAGTAATTTTTAACCAAGACTATTCTTTGATGTGGGTGGGGAGAAAACGTTAACAGTATGCCAAGGCATCATTAAAATAACTCAGGAATATCAAAAGACTTAGGGTTTGGGGTTTTTTTCTACAACAGAAAGTGGTGGTGAAACCAAATTCGTAGCTTGCAGTGACGGAAAACACAGCCCCCAGCCTCAAGTGTGAATAGACCCAGAGCCCCCGTCACCTTCGCCTCAGCCCTGAGAACCGTGCCCAGAAGAAAAGGGAAAATGAGCAGATTTTTAGTTCCTAAGAAAGCTTTTCTTTCCCTGCTGGAGGACATGGTTGGGTGAGCCCTGTCTTACCCCCTTCTCCTGGGCTTGCCCATCAGCAGGAGGGTGCAGAGAACGGTGCGATGTCCCATTTCTGGTGGTGGATGACAGCAGGACACAGACAGTGCTGGCAGGTGGACATCGAGATGGTCCAGGGTGTTCCCGTCCTCCAGCTCCAGCAAGCTGGAGGGTAAGCATCTGGGTGAAAGCAGTCCTTGAAGGAAAACAGAGACAGACCAATGCATCCACAGCAGGCGAAAGTGTAGGAGGGGAGCTGGGGATCGGTATGGGTGGCTCAAGCTGCGGGGAGTGAATCCCACCCAAAGAATTCCCCTTCTTAAAAGCAGCACTTTAAGAATTATTTTTTCTTTAATAGTGGGTTTTTTTTGGCCTCGTTTTCCACCTTTAAAATGAAGGCCAGGTGCTCAGCTGAAGAACCAGCCTGGAGTAATGAATGTAATCAGCTATACTACCAGAAAACGAAAGCCTGTATAATTAGAATCATTATTCACTATTTATATGATATCAGCTCTCTCCCAGTATCAATATTTGGCAATCCTCCTTAGAACTATGTGGGTTTTATCCACTTTTGTAGTTTGATCAATAGGAAGACGGCCCCACTGCAAGCACTGAATTTGAAAGGCATAAAGAACTTCCTAATTAGGGCCGCTAACGAGGGACAGAAAACGAAGCCATGAGCCCCAGCACCTCTGGTCCCTCCTTTCTGCCCAGGCTGTGCTGTGCCCCAGCAGGACAGAATCCCAGAACCACAGACTGGTCAGGGTTGGAAGGGCCCTCTGGAGCTCCCCCAGTCCAACCCCCTGCCACAGCAGGGGCACCTCCAGCAGTGGCACAGGACGGCGTCCAGGCGGGTTTGGGATGGCTCCAGAGTGGGAGACTCCCCCCACCTCTCTGGGCAGCTGTGCCACTGCTCTGCCACCCGCACAGGGAAGAAGTCCCTCCTCAGGTTTAGATGGAACTTCCTATGGTCAAGTTTGTGCCCGTCACCTCTTGTCCTGTCACTGGGCACCACTGAAAAAAGACTGTTCCCATCCCCCTGGCACCCTCCTGTTAAGTATTTATAAGTGTTAGTAAGACGGGGCCAGGTTGTCCCTGGGGGACCCCAGGAGGGCTCCCACCCCAAGAGGTGCGGCAGGATGACTACAGAGCTTTTAGCAAGGTGGTTTGTAGAGAAAGCCAGTTCCTGCTGTCTTTTAAAACTGCATTATTTAAAACAGGATTTCCCCGTTTGCCGGGACGCCTTTTAGCTGCAAACAGCCGTCCTGATGATTTATAACTCTCAGGGAAGAATGAGTTGCAAATTCACGCAGAGTTTCTGCTTGACCGAAGCAGCTGGCCAGTTAGCTGCTGGGATGTTTGCTTCCAAACTTGGTCATGGCTGGTGCCACGTCCTACTGGTCAGCAATTCGCAAGTGACAGAAGCCAGATGTGCTCCAGGGATGAGTGGTCGCTGCCTCCCTGCACCATCGTCCCATGGAAGCAGGGTTCCCTCACTGCGTAACACCATCTCATCGTGCCAAGGGGGTCTCCTATGGCAAAATCAGCCCCCGTTTCCCACAGGACCTCAGGGTACCCCCTCCCCAAGGGCTGTGCACACCGCAGAGCAAGGACTTTGAGGCAGCTCCCCAGGGAAAGCCCCGGCCAGTGGCTGGATGGAGTGATGAGAAGTCATTAGGGGATGTGGGAATCATAAAGGCCAACATTTTGCAAGAAAAAGGGAAGCATCATCTCCCAGCAAGCCATAGCGTGAACCCCAGAGGAGGAGAGCTTGTGCTGGGCCAGTCACCTGGTCCTCAGCGCCCAACTGGGACACGCTCAGTCTCTCCCTGGATGGTTTCATGCGTCTCCACTCCAACGCCACCCTCCCAGTTCCTCCCCTTGCACATCTGGGCAGCAAAGCTAAGGCAGGAGAGGCAGCTGCCCGCTCTCCACAGCGGAGCGCTCCCCGAGCCCCCCTCCACACCCACCCCCCTTCCTTCCCTTCCAGACAGACTCCTGTCAAGTTGCTAATGTCTGCTGATTAAACAAGCCGTGAATTTGAATAGTGAGCAATAAAAAGAAAGAGAGAGAGAGAGAGAGAGAGAGGCACATGGTCGTCCGCACAGGGCACAGAGTGCCCTCCAGGTACTGTACCTCCTCCCAATCAATGGGAGCTGGAGATGTACCACTCAGCAAGAAAACGTTCCAGCTGCATGCAGGTTTTGGGGAGGGGGGAACATGGGAGTAGTGGGAAGGTGGCGGTGTTGATAGATTGCAATGCTCAGAGGCCTGAGCAAGTCCTGTTTTCCTACCCAGTGCTGCTGACACACTGTGGTCCCACCACGCGGTGGTCCCACCACACAGCAGTCCCACCATCGGGTCTGAGCTCTGGCTGCCGTGCCTGGGAAGGGGACACAGCCCCTCACCCCAGTGCCAGGTCACGCTCTGATGGAATCATCTTCAAGAGTCAGCTCTCCTCCGCACACACCGGGGCTCCCCAAGTGTCCTGCCAACAAAGAGCGCGGTGAAAAATTGCGGGGGGTGAAAGATTTCCAGAATACAGCAGGGAACATGCAAACTGGGCAATGATCAGCCATTAAAATGATGGGGGGCAGCAAACACACCTCCCCAAATCGTTATCTGTTTTCTAGCTGTACTTACAAATGCAGCAGGGAGGAGAAAGCAGCCGGTGCCAGGCACAGGAGGGGACTTTTGGGGATGTTCCCAGGCATCTCCTCCCGTGGGATCCACCGCACAGCACAGCCCGGGTACTGCAGCAGAGGTCGGACCCTGCAGCCGCCCAGGGAACTTGTTTCCCTTCCACCCTGGACACCCAACGCAGGCAGTTTTTCCTGAGTAAACTGCCATTTCTTTGAGATCCGGAGATGCTTTCCCTGCCAGCGATGATGACAAGCTGCTAAATGGTGTCAGCAACTGTCTGTCTCAGCCCCGGTTAAAAATCAACCATCGTTTTAGCGCCTGTGGCATTTCTACCACATCATCAGCACGAGGCTGGCTCAACTCAGGGATAAGACATCCCTTTAATTATATAAATCGAAAATAAATAAAATATCACGCCCTTGGGCCCATCGCAGAGTGCGGCGCCTGATAGGAAAGCACTTAAAGGCAGAGTGGGTTTTGGGCAAAGGCAGCTCGCTGCGCCGCGGAGGGGAGGAAGGAAAAGCAATGCTGTGAGATCAAACCCATGCATGGAAGTCGGAAGGAGATGAGGAGCTGCCGACAGAGCCCATAGCGAGGAGAAAAAAAAAAAATAAATTGCCCCAGCTCCAAAAAACCAAAACCAAACCCCACAAGCAAAGAGTCGGGAAATGAGGCTGCATCAGGGCAGGAGCGGTTGGAAAACACCCGGGAGCTGCTGCGGTGAGAGAGGGAGACAGCCCACGACAGGGATGGGGAGGGAAACATCCATGTACCTGCATGGGGCTGGCAGGGAAAACTGTTTACCTGGAAATGGAAACACACAAAAAAAAAAGTTGTTTGATCGCTTTGGGTAAGGCAGGGCTGGCTCTCTCCATTCAGTCCTCTTACACCTAATTCATCCAAACCGCAGGAAAAACTGTCCTTGCGCTTGGTCACCCCTGGCATCCAGCTGAAAACGAGAGCTGCTGGGGGAAACGTGGCTGTTTTGGCTTCTTGCTGTTGCTGGCAAAAGTTAATTTATTCAAAGCAAAAGCTCCCAGTGTAGAAGGCAGCAGAGGAAGAGGTTGCAACTATGTACACACTTTCTCTAGGCTATTTGGGTTTTTTTTTGACCACGTGGTCTTCTGGCATGGGTCGTCGGAGCCTTGTGAATCGTCTTTAAAAGCCAATATGATGGTGCCGTACTGATTGAGGAAAGAATTTGAAAAACTTGAAACTAATTTTTTTTTTTCCATTTTAGACAAATGAAGGTAGTGACAACAGGAATTAACCCTTTCAGTATTACCTTGATGAAATATTTTCTTTTTTTCTGAAGGCAGCGAGGAGCTTACTGAAGCCACCAGCTAATTCTTCAGCTCCTTGAGCGAAGGCTGGGTGTATTTCCTGAAGATCTGCATTAGATCAGCTGCAAACTTTCAGCCCAGAAGGGGAGAGGGGTCACAGGGGCAGAAAAGTGGTGATAGGGACCACCCCATCAGGTGGTCCTGGTGGTTTTGTCGGGCTGTGACACCTTATGGTCCTACAAGCAGGTGGCACGTTCATCACCAGCACATAATTACCTTATCTCTGATCTTAATTTCAAATATTTCTCCATGAAATGCTGTCTGTTTACATTTCCACCCCTAAAAATTTCATATCAGAAAATGGCATAATGTCATATTTATATTAATTGGATATTCTGGGTTTACTGCTCGCTCCATCGGCGGGGGGAAGGGTTAGGAACCACATAATATAAAATATAAAATACATGTTTGTGCACAGTGTGTAATTTAATGCATGAGATACACGAGATCTTCCAGCACAGAGTGTTTTAAACAACAGCATTTTAGCCTCTAAAGCACAGCAGCAAGGGAAACATTTTCCAGGCTCAGTTTCTCTGCTATTGGAACATTTGTTTTTTATTCTGAATATTTCAGCACATCTATTTACCTGGCACTATATTTAGTACCACAGTGCCAAGATGGCATATATAAAGATTCAATTGCAATTCCCATCTGATGTCCCTTCCCTCTCCTTTTTACCCCCTTTTTTATGTCCGCACTCTGAATTCAGCACAAAGTTGGTGTGTTTAATTTAAAAAGAAGTAAAACGCGCCAGGAGACGCCTCAGACCACTGCAAATCACCTACTTTATAGAGGCAGTAAAATTGTGTATCGGATTAAAAGTGATGCTGATCTGAAATTTATGATAACTTTTAATGGCATTATAATTTTTTTTCCCCTGTGCGCTCCATCACTGAATCGTTTGGCTGCACAGTGCAGCAAGATGAAATTTGTAAGGGAAGAACATTACATAGGCAAAGACGGAGGTGGAGGGGAGGGGGTGGGAAAGGCGGTGGAATAATGCAAGAACCCCTTTTCGGCGTGGGAAGGATGCTCCCCATGGGGCTGGGCTGATGGGTCCCCCGCAGCACAAAGGCGTGGATGTGCTCAGTGCCGGGGAGTGAAATGTCACCCCCAACAAAAGGCAGTTATTTAGGAGAGCACGGGGACCAAACCATGCTGGGTGTCGCTTGCAGAGGTCTATGTGTCATTTCCATCCCTGGCCGGCATGAATCAAGGCTCCTTTTCCCTCTGCTAGGCAAAGACCACAGCGGAGATGTCCGCCCTTCGGCTATATATCTACCCCGAGACCACCGGGATCTCCTGCCACTGGCACAGCTCTCCAGCATCATCTTGCTCTGCTTAGGGCAGGCCTATGAAGCCATCTCCAGCCAGCACTCGGCACCGACACAGCTTTGGTGGGCAAAGATGCGTGAAGAAAGACCCACCAAAAGTTCTCCAGGTTTTTAAAGCACGGCTTGATCCTGTGGTTGGTGGCAACATGGATCCAACCCAAGGGCGTTGGGATCCGAGGGGTGTGCAGACCCGGGAGGACAGCACTCAACCTTGAACCAGAGCGGCATGTGTCAGAGAGACCGCTGCTGCCCTCCATCACCCCTTTACAGGCAGCAAAGAGACTCTCCAAACAGGCAAGAGGATGAAACACAAGCACCAAAGTCAACAGCTGTCAGCAGTCCCCACTGGCGTCCAGGGGGAAATGTCCTGGAGCCACACACTGAAGGATGAGGGGATATGTCAAACTATCACCTTGTTATCCCAGTAGCATCTACCCTCTGCCCAGCCGAGGAGAAAAAACACTACACGGTCGTGTAACTAAACACGCTGTAGTGATCACAGCCACAAGAAGCCACAAGCAATCCTGAAATCTGCTTTACACACATACACACTTTAACTTTATAAAACAACTGACATTCTCTAACATAAACATAGACAATAACACAACAGTCACACTGAAATTAGTGCAAATTGCTGAAGTGTATATATACATCTAGAATCATAGAACCTTCTAGGTTGGAAGGGACCTTTAAGATCATTGAGTCCAACCATCAACCCAACACTGCCAAACCACCACTAAACCATGTCCCTCAGCACCACGTCTGCCTGGCTTTTAAATACCTCCAGGGATGGAGAGTCCGCCACTTCTCTGGGCAGCCTGGTCCAATGTTTGATAACCCTTTTGGTGAAGAAATGTTTCCTAATATCCATCCTAAACCTCCCCTGACGCAACTTGAGGCCATTTCCTCTTGTCCCATTGCCTGTTCCTTGGGAGAAGAGACCAACCCCTCCTCGCTACACCCTCCTTTCAGGGAGCTGTAGAGAGCGAGAAGGTCCCCCCCTCAGCCTCCTTTTCTCCAGGCTGAACATCCCCAGTTCCCTCAGCTGCTCCTCCTAAAACTTGTGCTCTAGACCCCTCACCAGCTCAGTTGCCCTTCTCTGGATACGCTCCAGCACCTCAATGTCTTTGTCTCAGTGTAAACAGTGAGATTCTTTGTTAACAGCCACAGAAAACTGACTCCCACTATTTCAATTCATGAACATATTTGGGCAAGAGCAAACCCACCTGCCAACAGCTTGGAGTTCTTCAGGAGAGGTAGCTCCACATTCAAGGAACCAAAATGCTGGCACTGCAATTGCTTGAGGGAGGCACGGGGGAAACTGGCAGATGCTGGAGGATGGGTTGTTCCAAGCAGACATCTGGCAAGAAGGAGAGTAGCTCAGCAGGGTGAATGCGTATCGTACAGGAGGTGAAAGAACGGAGACTACAGTTCCCACAAAGAAGGGAAAATTGCATTGGTACTAGGTGTATGCAACCAGATGTCGGCTAAAAATCTCTTTAGGAATAGCATGGGAAGAAACCTGAATTATTTATCCACTGGCCATTTGTTTTGTAGAACACAGAGAAATAAAAACCTGGCTTTTCCGTGCCCCGTCCCCCAGGGCACGTTATGTTTCGAAGCAAATGCAGAGGCGGGGGTACTGCTGTGTTAAAAGAGACAGGGGTCTGGGTGCAAACTCAAGGACAATGAGACACCAGCTCTTTTGGGGAGGATTTAACAGCCCAGGAGCTGGTGAGCCTGCTCTGCCTGCTGCTGCATTGATTTGCAGCGAGTTGTTTTGCAAAACGAATTTGTAAAAAAATAGGGGATTGGGTTGTCCGCTTGGGCTCCGAGCTGGTTGAGCCCCCCCCAACCCCTCCCGGGACCTGGCACCAAAGGGATTTTGGGGACCACCCCACCTCGTTCTCACAGTCACCTGCTCAAATTACCATCGATGGAAGATTTCGCGATAGTACCCCGGGTTTGTCATTTCTGCCTTTGACGGTGGGTAGCGAAACTTCCATTCTCCCCTCCTTCTCTGCATCATTTCTTTTCCTCTCCTCCAAACTCCATAATACTACTCCACAGTAAAACATTAACTGCTGTAAGTGATTGTTTTGCTGTATTATGTGAAGTCAAAAACCTTTTGAATTGCATTTTGCAGTGAACCTGCCTTTGAATCCACACGGTTTTATCATTCCACAGCAACACATATAATTTCAAACAAACAAGTGAACAAACCCGACGATAATGGCCTGAATCTCTTATCAGCCAGTTTTACACTGGCGTAACTCCATAAACTTCAGTGGAATTAATCTTGATTTACACTGTTGGGAGAGCAGAAACAGGCACTGTAAATAGCTGTATACCCATGCAAGACACTTAAAAGCAAAAGCAGTCACACCAGAATGCCTGGCAGCAGATGAGGATGAAGGCATAAAAAAAAAGCTTTCCTGGTGGGGCTAATCCATGGGCACGTGGAAAAACCCAGAGGACAGCGATGGAGAAGTCGTGCCGTCCAGCCAGCATTGCAGAGACCACAGCCCATGGTGCTGCTCATGGAGAGACCCATTCAATGCACATGGCCCTACTGGTGGTCTACTGGGTGACACCAAGACATGCCAAGCAGGGACACAGCCTCCTGAGGGCATTGCTGATGAGACAGGATAGACCATGAGGCAGCTGCTGCGGGTTTCACATAGAGGAGATGTTGGCTGTGGGGATTTAGGAAGAACCCCAGGTCTGTGTGTCCTCTGCGGTCACAGCTGGAGTTGATTTTGCCATGGATGTTGTGGTATATAGAATCACAAAATGGTTTGGGTTGGAAGGTACCTTAAAGATCATCGAGTTCCAACCCCCTGCCCTGGGCAGGGACACCTCCCAGCAGCCCAGGTTGCTCCAAGCCCTGTCCAGCCTGGCCTTGAACACCTCCAGGGATGGGGCAGTCACAGCTTCTCTGGGCAACCTGGGCCAGGGGCTCACCACCCTCACAGTGAAAAATTTCTTCCTCATATCTCATCTAAATCTCCTCTCTTTCAGTCTGAAGCCATTCCCCCTTGTCCTATCACTACACGCCCTTGTGAAAAGTCCCTCTCCAGCTTTCTTGTAGGCCCCCTTCAGATACTGGAAAGCTCCTATAAGATCTCCCCAGAGTCTTCTCCAAGCTGATCATCACGCTTCAGGCTGCCTCCACAGCTGAGCTTGTGGCTGTCACTGAGGCCACTGGGAACAGGGCACCTAAAAAATCCTTTGGAGGCTCCAACATCCTCCATCAGAGTCATGGGCTTCCATGGTCCCTGGGAACACTGGGGAGGTGTGACTGCCCATAGATCCACCACAACTCCATGAGATGGGCAACACCATCCTCTCAAACGCCTCATCAGAAACAGCACCAGGAAACATTTAAGAAAAATATCCCTCAAGTTGACAAGGCATGAGGTGAGATTTTTTACACCCTGTTGCTTATAGAACGAGGACACGACTGATCTAAAACAGGAATCAACCACTCAGGCAGCAGTGTCATCTGCAAAATCTCATGACCACCCCACAGCAGATGGCAGCTCTTGTGTTCCCCTGAACAAACCATCTTTAACATTTAAAATTTGAAAACCAAACTCGCCAGTTCAGTTTTACAGCAGCAAGTACAGGCACGTGTTCACTGTACAACAAACATGAGGACAGCAAATGCGTCCCATGCCTGCTAATTGTCCAGGCAGGAGTAAGAGTGCAAGGCATCACCCAAGTCACTTCTCTCACCTGTGATGGACAGAACCAATTGGCTTTGCTACTCCAGCTATTTTCAAACTCATTTACTCAAAACCATGGCAGAATAGTGATAACAAGGTAAGGTTCAATTTTTCTCAGGGATAACATTAATTTTTACGGAGATTGCACTAGTTAGTTAGGACTTAAGGAAAGTAAAGAGGCTCGAGGAAGAGGTGGGGTCTACCACAAAGAAGACAAACTGAACATGTAGCCTACATGGCCTCCCAAGCACTGTGATTGCTGCGCTCCAGACACGTCTTGGAAAAAAAAAAAAATCCAGCAAAGAGGTCAACATGGCCTATGGGGCAGCATCTGGCTGGGATGGATCCTCAGCGTTCTCCAGTCCCCATCTGTAAAACATCTCCTTTGTCCGCCTTTTGCATTGCAAATTTTCCATGGTAAAAAAAGGTATTGTGGGTTAATCAGTCCAAATAACACCTATGTGTTAAGGCTTGAAGTGCTGCCACAGTATAAGAAGGAAAAGCCCAAGGTCGCTGTTTCCTTGCTGGGTGCTGCCACTGTGCACCGTAGCATCTCGTCTCGGCAGCCACCCTCCACCCAACTGCAGGGAGATCAAAGGGTGGTGAAGTAGCAGCCCAGGCTTTACCCAGTTGCTCTTATCAATCTTCATAACAAAGAGAAAACAACTCGACCATCTCTTGTGGAAAATAAATTGAGTACACTTCTGTACTCACCTATGTTCTCGTTCCTTAAAGAATTAGCCCTATTGATGAGGCCCAGGTGAAGAGCTCCAGAAGCAATTAAAGCGAGTGCTGTACCTCGAGGTGTACCTTGATAATGTTTCTGTTCTCCTCTTTTCACTATGTCCCTATCTCGCGCTAGCATCAACATGAGGTGCATTAGAGATGATGCTTCATAAAGGAAAGCTGCACTTCACGCCGAGAAAGCCTTGATCCAAATGCACTTCAATTAGCAGAGTGCAGGTCCCAGGGACTCCTGGGCAGGCTGCAGCTGTAGAGATTAAGACAGAGGGATGCCTCGGAGTCAGGGAAGAGGATCCAGGGTGGAGTTTGCTCTATTTTTACAGCCTCCACTCCCCATTTTGGCCACTTCCCAGTTGCCCTGCCAAGACCACAGAGCCAAGGCGCTGCCTGGAGATCAGCTGGAAGCCTCCAGGTAATGTATTCCCAGGCCCATCAGCCATGTCAGAGCAGACATTAGATCTTCGATCAACGAGATCCAAGGCTTAGCCTCATTTAAACCTTTTCTCAACAAAGGTCAAAACTTATCTGGCTGCTCAGACCCACCCCACCCACCCCCATCTCTTACACCTGGAAAGGAAACATTTTGCTGTTAATTAATTCATCCAGATGAAACCAGCAAAAATGTCAATGTAACAAATTAGACACTCATTGATTATCGGCTTGAAAAAAAAAAGAAAAAAGAGTTAATGGTTGTGTTCTGGAGAAGGGGGTTAGGCAGGTCTTTAAAGTGATACACACATGCAATGCTTTATTGCTCATACGGGCTCTGAATTTGGCACTTGGATTGTGAAAAATGTGTTTTTAGAAATTCTCGCTGTTTCATACTCCCTTGTTCCGTTCAAATAGCTCGCAAACAGCTGGGGCAGCTTCCCACCACCTAATAGGTTGTGGGGACCTGGCCCTGCTCCGCTTTGTTAGCGCTGCTGCTGCCTGGGCAGCTGGAAGGTGACACAGGTGCTTTGTAAGGGAAGATGCACAGAAACAGGCTGCTCCCTGCCGACTTGTTGTGGTTTGAGGAACCCACAACAATTTATTGTCGTTTAGACAACTATTCTATCAGCCGATGATCCCTCCCCACCCAGGAAGGGGAACGGGGGAAAAACAAGGAAACTCAAAAGTTGAAATATAAACAGATTTAATACGATAAGACTAAATGATTAAAATTAATAATACTAAAGAACCAATACTGATCCCGATGCTGATATAAAATACACAAGGATTATACTCAGCCCATTCCATCCGTAGAAGCTGTGCACTCCCAGCAGTGACAGCCAATGTGGGACACTGCGAGTGCTGCGGCTTCGGGAGGAAGGGAAGGGCTCAGGGCTCCGGCATCGGGGCAGGGAGTTCTCAGGATGGCAGCCATCAAGGGAGAGAGAGAAAACTCCTCAGCAAACTTTCTGATTTCTATTGAAGTGCCGTTCATGGTATGAAATAACCCTGTTGGGAAGTTTAGGTTAAGCGCCCGGGTCTCGCTCCTCCTCATCCCCGCACCTGGTGAGCTCAAAAGCACCGAGACCTTCAACCCCACACACTGTAGCTGGCTCTAAAGTCAATATTTTCACAAATTCAGACACCAGTGTCTTCTAAAAGTGCAGTTTTCCCTAGCATTACAAGAGACCTTACTGAAAAATAAGATTACTAAAAGAGAAATTAGTCCTGTGCTGCTCAAACCAGGACAGGTCTCCACAGGAAAAGGGCCACCAAGGAGTGTCATACTTGGGAAACATCCAGAGACTAAGGAGCTGTGTGTCATGGAGCAGCAAATGCTGCGCAGGGGCCGGCCGGCAGCCAAGTGCTGGAGGGAAGAGGCTGAAGTCACTACCGCAGCTACGACTTGGCCCAGGAGCAACTGAAGGTTACCAAAGATTAACAGAAGCGATTTATGGTCAACCACTATGGAGCTAAAGGTTCTGCAGAGACACAAGTCTAATGAAATCACAACAGAAGGTGCCATCTGCCAGCAACACAGAAATGTTCAAATTAATATGAAGCCATCCGGGGCTGAAATTCCTATGCCAGCCCCAACCGGGATGAGCAGCATCCCCTTCTCCCTCCTCTTCCCAGGCTCCAGTTGTGACTTTGTTCGAGTACAAACAAATAACAGACAGGATGGGGCAGCAGCAAAGTAAAACAGAAAAAAAAAAAAAAACCAAAAACCCAGATGTTTTAAATTTGGTGGTGGGGTAATGACTAAGGCAGGATTCAAAGGGCAATTTTAGCAACGTAGAATGAAGAACAATTCAAGGCAACAGCAATTACATCTGAGGACTCTGTTTTTACAATCGCAGCGTGCTCACTGCTAGGAGCTGATTGAAATTGTGTATACTTTAATCAGAAATCTGGATTGTGGATTAAATTTTAGAAAGAAATCACATAGCAGTATTTAATTAATGAAGGCTTTAAGTGACCTAAATGAAAATATTCTATAACGATAACTCCTTGGCTGGCTTAAGTCAGTTTGTGCTGATGATACGTATTATATTTCCTCTACATTGAAATAATCACAATTAGTTCTCTACCTAGAAAAGTCACTTTGCCCTAGTAAAGCACGTTTAGAGAAACTCTGAAAATAAAGAGTGTGTTTAACTGCATAAGGCACAGCAGTCAGCCAGGGGACAGTCTCACAGCCTGCTTGTGACTAAGGCCATACAGAAGGGTTGTGACCCCAAAACAGACATGCCCTGAGCCCCGCGCATGATATGCTAAGCCACGCTCTATCTTCAAAAAATACATCCACATCCAAAAGCCACTCCTTCGTGCTGTCAGGAGATCCCCTTTCACTAGGCTTCTGGCTGGTTTGAATACAACCAAGCGTCTGTGGGAACAGGGAATTTTGCCTGTACCCAGAGACCGAGGGCTGAGACTTCATGGGAAGAAGGTTAGCACACGGCTGTGCATGGGGCATCTCCATCACCTTCCTCCCAGAGAGGGGTCCTCTGCTCCTTGCTGCTGACAGCCGTGGGCAGGTCAGGACAGGTCCCCTCCTGCCCACCCAATTTTTTCTGCACTCACACACTACTGTACTGCCTCAGTGCATGCAGCTCGTACACTATCTATACCTCACAAAACGCACTTGCCATTTCAAATGGTTATCTTTTACAATCTCTTCTTTTTGCTTGGCTTTTAATAAACCTATAACATGTTTGCTTTCTCTGACAGCAATAGGAGAAAAGAACAAAAATTTCTCCTATCCATTCCAGACCTCTGAAAAAAAGAGCATGACTACAGCCTAGTTTAACTACAGCAGGCATGTCCTAGGGTAACAAGGATGTGATGAAACACATGCTTTACAACCGAGTTTAAAACAGAAAAAGAAAAAGAAAGGCTACATTCAATGGCAGAAAAAATTGATTTAACCACATAAAATATTACAAGCGAAAATCAGAGGTTAGAAGTAGAGTTGAAATGCAAACCATTACCTCCATTATCCAAAACAGGCTGTTTATTTACTGCTAGAAACTGTAGAAATGACTTGGCTTAATCGTAATTAAAACCTTTTGGTATCTTTAGAGCAGCAGAAATGTTCCACGCAAAGGTAGCAGGGCCGTGAGGCGGAGGAGATGCTACGACTTTAGAACAAGGACATCTTGGGCTGCAAGGAGAACAAAACAAAACCCTGATGAACACGACATTAGACTAAGCACAATTCCAACTGTGGCAAGAAAAGAGGGCTCGTAATTGAATTTGCAAAAGGCCGTACAGCAAAACTGGAGCGAAACTCTTTGCAACATATATTAGCTGAAAGAGGCATTTCAAGTGAGAAAGGATCATCTGTTGGGGAAGGCGCAAAAGCTGCCTGAGCTTAGTGCCTGCCTTTGCCTCAGACATCACACAACTCCCTCCATCTCCCTGGGACTGCGCTGCCCACCCGTGAACGAGGGTGAAGCTGGTCCCTGCTCCCAGGCTTTTGCTGGGCCGTATTGACATCCACACAGATGGCAATTTCCTCCCTGAAGAGCCCGTGTGATGGACCGGTTGGGATCGATAAGGGCACGAGATAATAATATAGAAGATCTTCTTGAGTTACGAGTGCCTCTGCAACCCCCAGCCCCTCCACCGAGGTAGCAATGGGAGCAGTTCTTGCAAATGCTTATAAACATGCAGGTCGAGGGAGGAGATTCTGCCCCTCTGCTCCGCTCTTGTGAGATCCCACCTGGAATACTGCATCCAGCTCTGGACCCCTCAACGTAAGAAGGACACGGACCTTTTGGAGCAAGTCCAGAGGAGGGCCACAAAGATGCTGCGAGGGCTGAGCCCCTCTGCTGGGAGGACAGGCTGGGACAGTTGGGGGTGTTCAGCCTGGAGAAGAGAAGGCTCCACGGAGACCTTATAGCAGCCTTCCAGTCTCTGAAGGGGGCCTACAAGAAAGCTGGAGAGGGACTTTTCACAAGGGCACGTAGTGATAGGACGAGGGGGAATGGCTTCAGACTGAAAGAGAGGATATTTAGATGAGATATGAGGAAGAAATGTTTCACTGTGAGGGTGGGGAGCCCCTGGCCCAGGTTGCCCAGAGAAGCTGTGGCTGCCCCATCCCTGGAGGTGTTCCAGGCCAGGTTGGACGGGGCTTGGAGCACCCTGGGCTGGTGGGAGGTGTCCCTGCCCAAGGCAGGGGGTTGGAACTAGGTGATCTTCGAGGTCCCTTCCGACCTAAACCATTCTATGATCTTCCCATTGCTGAATTAAACTCTTCAAGTAACTGTATTACTGAGAGAAATGCTGAAGGCAGTCTCTGTGAGAGCAGAAAACCTTCATGGAAGGGTCAGGAGCTTTATTTTGTACTTATACAATCTAAAAAGCAGGCACAAATCTCCAAACAAGATGAGCTGAGCTCTACCATGTTACAAAAAAGTGCTCTTTAGCACCAGAGATTCAGCAGCCTCAACCCCGCCGATCTCCCTGCGGCATCACCTAAAGCTCAGAAACAGAGAATATCCCATCCAAACCTCCACCCATGGCCAGACCACCATGCAGCCTGGTGATGCACTTCTGCAGTGCTCCTGAGTGACTTGGGACCACGCAGAGCTTTCTGGCACCGCACCCTGGTAGCTCCCATGGTGACATGCTGCCACCTGCAACCTCGCTGTGCAATAAAACAGTGCCAGAAAGAGGTGAAAAATAGCAAGAAATGGGTGTGCTGAAGACAGATTCCAGAGCTGGGTGTTTCCTTTTTGCACCATGGTCCAGCCCAAGATCAATGCAGATATTTAGGCTGGGCCCTAGTATTTCCTCACCTGCAACAAGGTAAATCAGGCAGAGTCCCTCAGCAGCCTAGAAATTGCAGGAAGGAGACATGGATGACCCTCAACAAACATCTTCTTTAAAAAGACAAAGGAAAAAGGAACAAGCACAAGAATTTAGCGATAGTCAGAGCGGGTCAGCATGCATTTAGGCTGAGATGCATCACTCTCAGAGTTTGAAAAGTGCATGGCTTACCTGTTTGAGGCATTGTTTTCTTCCAGCGTCAAGGGCGAGAGACAAGTCCCTCTGGTGAGCATCTATACCCACCAAGGCACATGGCAAGGGAGACAGGAGGTGCACAACGTGGCTTACACCAATGTAATGTACTCTGGAGAGTTCCTCTTCACCTTGTCCTTCAGTATCTGTTCTCTGTAACCAGGTCTGGATGATACAAGGCATTCAGGAAAAACATAAGTATGCCAGTTGCATCTGCACATTAAACCAAGAATAAAGCTTCAGCTGGGGCCGTATCCAATTCTTTGGCACAACAAGGATGGGAAAAGACGCACGGATGGCTTGTTCACTAACCCACGCTCTCCCTGCCAGAGACCTGTGCCAGAAGTTATCAAGAAAGCTGCAAAATGAAAGCATGATATGCTGTGGTAATTATGTGTGCTTGGATATGTATATATATATTTTTTTACAGGCGTTCTGCCTTTTAGTAAATATTCTTTAGCATCTCTGTTGTCCCATTGCTGTGTGGTTAGCTGTAGAAATGATCACCTCGTCCTTATTAACTCTATTGGTGCCACAGATGGCCATCCCCTGGGCAGCTTCGAGAGGGCTCAAAATAGCTATGGGGTTTGGAGGGACCAAGGAGGCCATCTGGCAGTGGCACAAGAGAAAGTTTAGTGGCATCAGTGAGTAATCTGTGTCTTTTCAAGGGTGGCAATTCTAATGCCACTCAGCGGTTGCTCAAAGTAGGTTCTCTCCACCTAAAGCAAAGAAAAAAAGTTTCTTTGGATTCCTCCAAAAGAGAGTCATCTTTTGGATGTGCCAGCCCCTCCTGACCAGAATCTGTCATTGTCCCTTATACCAATTACACAGGTAACACTGCACGTGTAAGGAGCTTCAAAAACTCCTTCCCCTGCATATTAATCGCCATCTCTTTGAACAAACACACAAACCCGTGGACTGGAGGTGTGTAAATATTTACAGGGCGTGCCCAAGGAGGGTCAGAAACCCATACATCACCTGAAGGAAGAATACATGCTCAGCGACCATAAACACCTGATCTCACATTTGCCCTGAGCAATTACAGTTAAGTAACTGCAACACGAGCACATATTTAAAGTACTTATGCAAGGAAAAGGGGCTGATGACCTCGATTATATTTGCATTGTGTTTCCTGTTGTTAGCACTTCCTTGGCGGAATTGCTGCAATACATCTTGGGACACCAATTTCATCTGTCAGCACCACGAGGCTGCAGCCGGCCTTCGGAGAGGTCCAAAAATGCTTAGAAGTTATGCTGTATTTCTTCTGGTACAGCTCTTCCATCCCATCTCAGCAGCTGCTCGTGTTTCCATACCACCTTGTGGAGGAGATCAACAGAAGCAAATTTGCCCCAAAGCTCCTCTGAAACTCAGGCGTCGCCCTCAGCCGACAGACAACCGCAGCTTCAACTGGCTGGCCCGTGACCCGCTCTGTGAAATGGTGATGCTGAAACAACTCTTTTCAGAATGGCTTGATTGCTGTTATTTAACCAAAAAAAAAGGGGGCTTACAATTTTTCTGTCGCAAGAAAAGCTACGAAGGTGTCATAGCTGTACCGTGGGGGAGGCGACACTTTGTACTTTGCAGGCAACTATAAATCCAGCTATTTGCATACGATTTTTCACCTCAGGACTCCGTGCAGATACTTGCCCCAAAAAACGCTAAATGTCATAAGGTGAAAGACTAAGGAGTTGTTAAATGCCGCAGTTAGGGTGTTTGTTTTCTCATGCCTACGCCTGGAGAGAAGGACCTCAGTTATGTACTATTTCCATGCTCTTTTGCCTGCTTTATTCAGCACACAGGATGCCCAGGTCGGGAACGGCAAGGTGGTTTGCAGATGGTGTGCTCAGCCTCTTTGTATTTCATTTCCAATGCAGAAGCTCCTCCACTTCTGCCTGGAGATCATTCTTCATGGCTTGGGCTTGTCTTCACAGAGTTATGGCCCGTCACACAGTGGACAGAGTAGGGGGTTCCACGGGCTCCTCCAAAAGCCCTTTGCATTATTCTCTCTCCCTTGCCACCAAGCTAAGGTTTGATTTGCTTCAATTTGAACAAAAAGCTAAAAAAAAGTCAAGTGTTGTTATGGTTAGACAGTGCTGCATCCAAAGATCGGGGTTACTCAAGCTGGGAGGGAAGAAGTGGACATCTTCCCAGCTCCATCTCTGCTTCGCAGGCAGACCCCATCCCTTGTCACTCCACGAGGCACCTCCTTGCCCAGCGTGGGAACAACCGCTTCGAGCACTCTGTCCTGAAACATGCATCCAGCCTCAGGGGAAATTAACATTCCCAATTTTCTCATTAACACAAAACATTCTTCTCCTGCCAGCTCCACCAGCGCAGCACACGGTGCCATCTCTCAGAGGGCCACCCACAAGATGGCAATCTTCAGATGCCGGGAGAGGGGAACAGCCAGACCTGCTCAGAACAGCCACCAGTGTCCAGTACCGGTGTCACCGTATGCCCACAGATGCCAGGAGGAGATGCAGAAAAACCCAGGACAGGCTGCTGTAAAATAAGCTTCCTTAAGTCTTGGAATGTGGAGGTTTATATCTTTTGTGACAGCTTTTTTCTGTGTAACATAACTGGAGAACTTGGTTGCAGCAATATCTTGGGGCAATGAATTCCCTAAGCTATGTATGAATTGCTCACAAAAGTGTCTTTTTATCAGTTTCAGTTCTGTTGCCTTTCAAGTTTATTCAATGTCCCTTTGAATGAGACACTGTTGTAATTGTCTAAAAAATAAATTTGATTGCCTGCTTGACCTTCTTTGTGCCGTTTATTACAGTCATTTCATTTGCTATTCATTCTCTCCTGGGAAAAAACAGAGACAATATCGTCGCTCTAGCCACACTTGGAAGGATTTGCATTGCCGGTCTCTAAGCCTTTGTTGTTCCCTTGTTTCATTTTGGATGTAGCACAACCAGAACGTCACACCAGCTTCAAGGTGGGAGCCCACACTCGGCTACGGCAGTGTCAGCTTTGTCACCATTTATGGCTTTTCTTTAAAAATAAGTCATAGTTTCTTGCCCCTTTTGGTAATCAGGAAAGGAATAGAGAATAAAGCAGAGATCACTGCAATGATCCTGTACCAGTCCTGCATTGTGAACTATGGTGCAGGTCTGCTCCCACAGAAGATCTGGGAATGATACAGAGAAGGGTAACGCTGTCATGGAAAAAGGTCTGGGAAGGCTTGGTTAGTGGTCTGCCGAGTCAGGAAGACTTAGGCAGAAGAGAATAAATAGGCATAGGTCAGTAACCCGTCTCCAGAGCCAGAGCGTGGGCACGGGCACCGAAGCTGGGGTTCAGCAGGCTCAGCACAGCTATGAGACACCAGCTCCCCCTCCCTCCACGGTCATTACCTTGCGCTTGCTGATCGTAACGTCATTCACCAGGGTGGCGTCCAGTTCCCCTATTCTGTTGGGTCTTCTGAAGGTCAGCAACGTTCAGAGCTGATTGTCCAACTCAGCTATGAGATGCCTGCAAAATCAAATACTGACAAAGAACAGTCCTGCTTTGACATCTTACTCTCTACTGAGCGTCAATCACCTCTTCCAATCTTGAAGTCCACTTCTAAACAGCGGTGGATCTTTATCCATCAATCCATCACCGTAGGTTATCTTAGCCACCCATTTGATATCCTTAAAGATTTCTGCTTGGATCTGCCCTGTTTATCTTCATGCTAACTGGTTTCCCTTGTATTTTTCAAAAGGTGTTGCTTGGTCCTGCCTTTGGACACTATGTTGACCTATCTGTTGGCACCAAGTTCAGCCTTGCTGGGTAGCCATTCTCAGCAGCATCCTTTGAGTAGTTTGAAGCTCATCATGACTCTGCCCATCCCACCATACAGACCATCGTGTGTCCCAGCAGCTGAGTTCAGCCGCATTCACCCCGTCAGCACCCGCAAGGATTTACTACCATTCACATTATAAACATTGTGCTGAGCACAACTGTGTTATCATCGCTGTGGTTTACTGAGTCACTCACAAGCTATTTCCAAAGCTGGCCCCCTCCTGTTGTTTTGTTATTTCCCACCCAGACACAATATTCCTTCCTGGTCCCTTAGTTGGTAATGAATGGTATGAAATAGCAATGACTAACCAGGCTTCTGCAGGGAGGGATATGGGATGGGAAGCAGTCCAGGACCTGCCAAAGTGCTTCTCCGATTATTTGAAGGGGTCGCTGTTCAACGACAGGCACAAAGCCCTTCCTCTATGCTGGATGCATTCTCCCTGCAGCGCTGGGAGCTTTTGCCAGCCTGAGAAATGAGAGACCGGGACTCAAAAGAAGTAATCTTCTAAAACATAAATGGCCAAGCTGATTTACTTCCAAATACGGAACAACAACAACAACAAAAAAATATTGCTGTTGGGCAGGGACCTCGTTTGCCAAGTTTCAACAGAGCAAAATTTTACAGCAAAGTTATAACCACTTTAAATACCATTGTTGGTTTATAATGGAAAAGCTGGCAGACTGTTAGCTAAGACTGCTCTTCCAAGTGATGCTTTACCATGATGCACGTTCCACGTGTGCGGTAAGTTGAAGATCCACGTGATAAATTTTGAATTCACGTGATAAACCACATAAAACAATCCGTAGCCACTTCCCCCACAATTTTGGTAGACCTGGGATGTTTCCAGAATTTCCTCCGGTCATTCACTCCCTTCAACCAGTCACCTCACTTCAAAAGCAGTCTGCCAAAGCCACTTTTGTCGCCTCCCAAGGCTGTGAAATTCCCTTCCCAAGTGAACGACAAGTAGAGGAGCAGCAACAGTCCTGAACTGCCCAGAGCCTTAAGAAATGATGTCTGATAAGTAACAAAAAAAGAATACTTAGATTGTGGACAAGAGACCATACCCCAGGGAAGCCAAATTTGAATGCAGTATTGATGAATGGGTGCATAAAGTCCTAATATTACCAATAGCGGAGGGACATTTCAATGCGTGTTGCTACTGGCTCCTCCTTGGAGGTGCTGGACGTGTGGACTAACTGAACCAGGTTTGCAGAAGACAGCACAGATTTAGATGTCAGTGTTAAATGACCCTTCTGAGGTGTCCAGAAAGTGCTAGATCTAGCCACTGTTTTCTGAAAAAAAAATCCCTTTGGGGGTTTTCACTTGGGGACCACGAAACAAAGCCAACCCCAAAGAACGTCTTCAACAAATCTTGGCCAGGACAACCAAATCAAACAGGGTGTGGGATGCAGAAAAAAGAAATCTGATTATGTTTGTACAGACAAGCTTCAGCCCTCTCTTACAGTGCTCCTCTGCTGTGTTTTTTGTGTCCCTCTCACGAGCTAAGCCGTACACCGGCTTTGTAACAGGGACCTGGGCTCATGACCACTTTGGGTGGAGTCTCCCATTCCATCCAAGCATGAACAGGGTCAAGGCAGAGCTCCAAAGGTGAACCCCAAGCATGATGAAGCTGATGAAGAAGAGCCACCAACCCATTTCTTCTCCCCAGGACCCGAGCCTGGCCAGGTTGCAGCGTGGAGCACATGCATGTTTCAGAGATGCTGCTGGGGTGCAGCTTCTCACGGCCTCCTTCGGGAAGTTCATGGGGAAGCCGAGAAAGCTGCTGCAAGCCTCGTGGTTAGTTTGCATTCATTTCCTTCCCAAACTCTCATTACCCGAAAGAGAAAAAGAGAGAGAGAGTGAGTGCATTCAAGTGGAAATGGTTGGAGTGCACTTAGAGGAATTTAGCCAAAAGGAAAAGGATAGATGATGGTGGCTTTTTTTAATTTTTTTTTTATCCCCCCCCCCCCCCCCCCAAAAAAAAATCCTCCAGAACTTAAAACTGTTTTAATCAGCTGAAAAACATACGTGGGCTTTACAGCTCTGAGACAGCTTGCACAGGCTCTGATAAATGCCTATCGCTCATTTGCATACGCTAACAGCTACACTTTAATCAGCCTCCTAATCCCTGATGATATTAATGAATTTTTTTTATGCTCTCTCTCTCTCTCTTCTCCCCCCCCCCCCCTTTTTTTTTTTAGTATCATGTTTGCTAATTCAAAACCGATCAGCGGCTTCTGTGTGCCTTTTTTTATGCAGGAAATAATGGGTGAGCTTGGTACTCCTGTTATCCTGCTCTCACAAATAATTAAGACTACAAAGGGTACAAATCAGTCTGAATGCACGGCACAAAGGCTCAAGCTATGCAAAGGTCTTTTTCTCTCTCTCTCTCTCTTTTCTCTCTCTTTCTCTCTTTTCATTTATTCTCTTCTTCTGACAAGAGGTGGCTTAGAAAGATACTTAGCAAAGCAATGAACTGGTCACTCCCAAAAAGCAAGAATTTCCCAGCCATTTTAAATGCTCGTGATACACACACAGACTCTGTTGTTGGGTTTGGTGGTTTGTTTTTGGTTTGGTTTTTTTTAAGCTTTGCTCGTTCCATTATTTGGTGCACCCTGCTTTTTTGGGGGAGGAAGCTGCCTGCCGGAGAAACCTGCCACTGAAAGGTTTACCTTTGTTTTGGTGGTTCTGCTTTTCTCCTCAGGAGGGCTTAGCATGGGAGGACGCCGCAGATTTTGAGGGTGGGAGACCTCAAAAGGTCTTTCCTTGCATGTGTGGTCACAGGGGAAAGGAGCAGCGGAACAAATGAATCCATTCAGTGTGAAAAACTGGCCGCATGAGCCCAAATGCAGGAGAATTCATCCAGTTTCAGAGCAGATCAGAGGTTCTAGGTGCGTTCTGGTGTTAATCTAGGTGCCAGACTACCCAGGGACCTCATGTGAACTCCCAGCCCTGTGAACTCCTCCTGCTCTGGCCAAGGTCAACTGGTAGATCCATCTGCTTTAATCGTCCAGACCCTTCCCTTCTCCTGTCCCCCCTTGGGGGCAACCATGAAACATCAATGTGAAGTGGAGTTTGGGTGAGATCCACTGCAAGTCACCTCTACAACTCTACCGGAGCAACCGACCTCCAAGAGACCCTCCATTTAGGAACACCTTCTCACCTTGAAATTAAATCAGGTATAAAACCTTCTGGATTTCACACAGAGCATGAAACCCATTGGTCCACAGACCAACAGGCAGGCAATAAAAGTGCTACAGACCATAATTTATTTGCCCAACCAAGGAAAACTCTCAGAAAGATACCTTCTCAATGCATTTGGTGACATAGAGAGGGACCCAAGTAATGCCACTGGCCATGACATTGAAAACTACTCCTATAGTTCTGTAAAAATTATGCACCATATGAAGTCACACTGACCCTGGAAGACAAAACAACAACTGAACCTGAGCAGGTGACAAAACACGACATGCCAAATGCATACAGAAACTAACCAACTTGGTCAACAGAAAATAGTTACTTTCGTTAAAGCAAGAAAAATAATAATTTGGATAAGCCAAAAAACCTCAGTGCGACACCTAGAGCAAGCCTGTGGGCATGTCTGAAGCGTGCAAGTCTAGACTTCCAAATTCAAGAGGATTTTCCTATTAGGAAGATGTGTGGGGTTGATGGAAAGGATGCATACTTTTGCTCAGTGATTTATTTTTTTTAGGTGATGCAAGCATACGTCTCTGTAGGGTAGTCTCAGCACGAACACATCATGTCCAGATCTCAGAGGATGAAGATGAGACTGAAACAGCAGCACATGATCTGATGTTTGGGATGGCCATGAGCATTGACAACACAAAAATGCTTATGTAGTCAGATGAGGGCAGATGAATTCAGGTAGGTAGAAATATTCAACAGCAAAGAAGCTTGCCAGCTCCAGGAAAAGCTCAGACCATCTTTGAAAACCTCTGACCAGAAGGTTTTTTGGGAATTCATGAAAACGTCAGTACTGGTTTTCCTGCTAATAATATTGGTAGTGCAGCAATGACAGAAGGTTACTCACTGACCAAGGCCCCTTGTGCAAGGCTTGGTACAAGTGCTGAACATAATGATCTCTCCCTGAAAAGAGGTCCAGGCAAATTAATATCTTTTTCCTTACAGTGAAGGGGCACTGCTCAGTGTACCTTGCTGGTAGTCCAAAACAACTCAAAGCTAACTGAAAATAGAATAAGGTTTGGCATAAGGAGAAACTCTCAGAGAAACATCAACACTGGAACATTCTGAGGTTAACAGGGAGCTTAAGACTCAAGCTGATGCAAGGTCGTTTTGGTCATGGCTGTCCTGCAAGATGATATCTGAGCCACTAGCTAAAACAACACCAAAAGCTATGCTCACACTCTAAACGGAATACTGGCAATTGTTTTAGATCACAAGGATTTTCATGAATATGTTTATGGGAAGAATTCAATCAAGGTAGAAAGAGACCATAAAGCACTAGGAGCCGTAGAGCAAAATCCATTGTACAATGAACCACCTGGACTTCAGAAAAATGTAATGAAATTGCAAAAGTACTCATTAAATGTGAAATACAGGCCCAGTAAGGAGCTTAGCAGATACGCTTTCAAGAACACCTATAAATAATGAAAGCAGTGAACTGCAGGAAGAGGAGTTTGAAGTAAATATGAGTCAAGTACTGCCCATGTCTGAAATGAAATTTGACAAGTTCAAACAAGTAACACAAAATGACCCAAGTTGACAACAGTTCAGGGAAAGTAATTCTACATGGATGACCAAAGGAAATATCAAGCCAGTGCTGAGCATAAAAACTTATTGGGATTAGAGATATGAAATTGCTGCAGTTGATGGGATTGTGCACAAAGAACATCCTTTCAAAATACAATATCAGCACGAGGTCAGAAATGCAAAGTGTTTTTCAGAGACAGAAACCTATAGGGTACTGGGAAAGAAAAGAGCTGTGAGGGCTCCAGGTGTGAATGCCACCGTCAAAAGGAAATCTGATTTCTTCAATATAGACGGGAGCCAGACTGATGCCAAAAAACTCTCTGACATGACCTGAGGATGCGAGTAGAGTGGGTCCACGTTTGGTCTATGTCTCCGAGATATGAAGTCTCAGCCAAGATCCTCAAGTCCATCTTCAGCTGGCATGTAGCTGACCAAGAAACACATTGCAGATCTCCATTTCCTGCTTTGGGGATTGCAGATGACTCAAAGTGAAGCACAAACTCATGTTCTAGCGACATGAGCGGCAAGGTGTTCATTGACATCAGCAGGAGCAAGACAGTGCACTCAAGTTCCTAAAATATATGAAAGACCTCGTTGTAGGTAAATGCTTTCAGCACTAGGAAACTCAGTAGAGAAGAGAAATTGTTCCCAAATAAGGGCAAAGAACTAAAAGGAAACCCCAAATTTCCCTCACGTGGGAAGGAGACATTAAATGCACCACCTTCTTGTCCATGTATTTCTGGATTTACTTCCATACATTGCCAAGGATGTTCAGCCCATGCTTTCAGAGCTGCTCTGCACATGAAAAGGAATCCTGAAGGCAATGGGGACCTCTTGCAGTTGTCACCTTCATTTGAAAATCTAGCCCTATCATGACTCCTGTAGATGTTTCCACTGCTGATAGATTTACTCTGGTGTCAAAATTAATTGGAGCCAAGAAAAGTTATTCACGGAACAAACTGCATCTATGAAGAGGGTCAAGTGT